>JADBJO010010468.1:27500-40000 GCA_016801955.1 Conus betulinus | reverse complement strand
GCTTTCTGAGGGAGTCCTTACATGGTGGCAGTTGATGCGATTCAACCTTACTTCTGGAAGAGTGGTGCTGGGATCTTGTTGCTGCAGGCCAAGCTCAGCACAAATACGTCTGTATCTTCGTAACTGATGGTGGCAGTTTCATATCCTTCCTTGACGGCATGATTAGCATGAAGCAACTTCCTGCCATCAGCTTCTTCTGCCCAGCATTGAGCTCGGGAAAAAAACCTGGCACCTCACAGCAGACAGACAAAAGCAGCTCTCTTCACAAGTGAAGTACATGACTTTTCTCAGTTGGTCAAACTTTTTTTTGTACTTCTCCCCCCATCCATCAGCAAGAAACTTGACCAGGCCCGTCTTGTTTGCATCTCCTGTGAGGAATCTGCGCCATTGCTTGATCATCTGTCCTGGAGCAACATTCTGCACTCTCAAGCCACTGAAT
This sequence comes from Conus betulinus, assembly GCA_016801955.1. Classification (NCBI taxonomy): domain Eukaryota; kingdom Metazoa; phylum Mollusca; class Gastropoda; order Neogastropoda; family Conidae; genus Conus; species Conus betulinus. The sequence goes on along the minus strand of JADBJO010010468.1, from coordinate 39,561 downwards.
TCGCCCCCACGAGTTGTTCTTTCCATGCATTTGATGGACTGGTCCCAGTAACAGTCAGTCAAACACAACGTCAAGCCTTGTGCTGAAAGACGTTTCATTCAATGCCATTGAGAAGATGATCTCTGCAACTTCTTCAAACTTGGTCTGTTCTGTGACCTTAACACGCTGTACGAGTGCCATACCATCCACAATAGTAGCAGAATGTTGTGACATTAAGTCGACCAGTGTTGAGCTTTTTTTTTTTTTTTTTTTGCAAGCTTTTAACCAAAGACGACTTGTTTGTTTTCATCAACCGCCCATCAGGAGTGCAAGCGACCAAGACAGTGGTCCCAGTGGTGATGCAGAAGCTTTCATGTCGATATTTCTGGCCTGACCTATCACCACCATGCGGCCAAACAGTGTCTTGTCTGCTTCCAAGATCATTGACTGTCCATCTCGGCACCTTGTTTGCTTCTTCTTTAGAACTGTTCCAAATATTTTCAGTGAACATTCTTCATCATGGGTCATGGAACTTCTTCGAAGGTGGTGCAGTTTCCAGTCTGTCCTGAAACACAGCACAGGCTTTTCTCCTCTTTGATGGGCTTCTTTGATGTCAGTTGCTACATCTGCTGGCGCAGTGGCACCAGATGAAACACTGACAAGATCAGAGTTCTCTTCAAATGAGTTGATCCACCTCGACATGTCTCTTCCACAGCAGACACAGCTTGCTCGTCCACCTTGATCCTTGACTGCTGCAGATCTGGATGATTGAATCCTTGTCTGTTTGAATTGACCAGTTCCCTAAGCCTTGCCAAGAATCCACTTTGGTACTCAGAAGTAAGATAGTACCTACTGACTGCACTTAGCTGCAGGCTGAACCTTGTGGCCCCTCCCACTGTTTGAGTGTCTTTGTTCATGGTGAACTCTATAGTCTGGTCAACTGGGATTCGCTCGAAGGGATTTTCCTCTGAAAGCTGAACAGCAAACTTGCCATCTCTGAATTCCTGATATAAATCTCAGGGTGTTCCTGGGGCAGGTTGTCATCTCTCCATAATATGCTGGAAGGCACCTGGCATAATTCAGCTTGTCCTAAGCAAAGCACCAGGGTATCAGTGAACGGATGGCATGGAGATGCAAACTCTAGTTTCTTTCACGGGCTGCTTGCAGAAGACCAAGAAGGAGATCTTGAACCAGGTCAACTTAGGTCATCCAGAATGCAGACAGTTCTCCATTTTCAACACGTAAGTGCTGCAGAAAGTCTTCCCATCCTAGGAAGATCATGTTGATACTTGATTCTTGTAGCAGCGAATTGAAGGTGTCTTGGCAGATGTTCCCTGGGAAATCAGCGAGTTTGTCTCTTCTAGTTCCCACACAAGCGCTAAGACATCAGTGTGATTGTCTCTTAGCCAGGGGATGAAGCAGTGCCACATCATCCGCATGAGTGCTTCAAAGATGCACTCGTGTGTCCTGACACCTCGCTTGTAGAGCTTGCTTTCAAATGCTTTGCTGGCAGAGCCTTCTGCTACAAGTCCAGACTCGATGCAAAGATCACGCAGCCCAGCATCTTGGAAACGTTTGCCAAGAACAGACAAGACAACCATGATGGTATGAAAGGCTCTGAGTCTCTCAAAACAACAGCTTTGTAGTTGTTCTTGTGCTTCCAGACGATTTCAGCTGCCTTTGCATACAGCGCTTGATCAAAGACAATGACGATGCTGTCCAGATTCAGGGAGGTTCTGATAAACTCAGACTGGACAAGAATCTCCTGCACAGTTGCCATTTCTGTTGCTGGGGCGTTTATTGTTGGAAGATAACCAACATCATCTTTTTGTGTGCACTTTATCTCTTGTCAAGATGCTGAAACCAGTCCATGAAGGTACCGTCTGTTGTCTTGCATTTTACCAAATGGCTTAAGATCCAAATCAGATCTTTTCTTGTTGTCTGGACAAGTTGTCTGTGCTCACCTGTGTCATTCTCCAAGGTCTTCAGTGGTTTTGGCAACACCCTTTCTCCTGAGACATAGACTGGAAGCTGTTGAGTTTCAATTGCTACGCTTCTCTTCTTGGATTTTGCTATCACTGGCAGGCTCTCTGTGGGTAGGTGTGGGCCAAACACTTTTAATATAATTCTTTATAGTTTTAAGAATAAACAGTCATCAAATAAGACATTATATTTTCATTTTAAGTTATCATCTTCAAACTTCACGTGTGTTCCACTCTAGAGCATGGATGGTGAAGCAAACCAATGGAAAAAAAAAAACACAAAAAGCTACACGATCGACAGGTCTATCATAAAAAAAATATCATCTCAGGGGTTGACAACAATACTAAAAATCACAATGAGCGTTTGCCCCACTTAGTGGTAACAAGCAATCTTGAACCTGAAAGACTATGTGTCAAGAAGGTATCGAACAAACATCCTGAAACAAATGTCATTGTTAGCCAATTAGCTCCAACTAGAGACTCAAAGATGGAACTCAAACATAATTTATTCAATGTCATGTTATGTGATGATTTGTCTGGACACAAGAAAATATCCATCGTGTCTCACCAGAACTTGAATACCACCAGCAGCTACATGAGAGACAAATTGCACCCCAATCAAAGAGGAACCAGCATTCTTGCTGGCAATATCGGCAGGCATCTTCGTAACATATTCTGGCAATCTCCACGGCGCACAGCCAGACCGCAGCTCAACGCCAGGCCTTCCAACAGCGTGCATCCTTCACAACTTCGTCACATGCACTTGGCTGACTTTCCAGATCCGTGGTGGAATCCATTTGAACTGTTGTACGATTACTGCTGAAGAGAAAATGTCCAGCCTACTTCTCGAGTGAACTACATCATAGTTAGTGTAGCAATGCATAATCTCTGACAGAACCAAAGTCTGCTTGATTGTGCCCAACTTAAGGTATACATCCATAACATTTGAAGACGTTGATTATGCTAAGAAGAGTTTATATATCAACTTTTATTTTTCTTAATGTCCTATTCGTCTTCAGTCTTTTCTGATGTTGTTGTTCATGTGATTTCTTTGTAGATTCACGTGTTACATCCTTTAGTACATTAAGTATTTACGTTGATGTCTTCTACTGAATCCGTATGATTCTTAAATAATGGGTTCACATAGTCAGTCGAAAGCACATAATTTGTCGTTTTTCAGTGGCATTGTAGATCTATAACCACAAACAAAGCATATTTACGACATCATCTGGCTACAAATCCTTATGAAGTCTTGATATTACAATCATTAAATGTTAGCCCTTCTAAATTACCCAGTTTGCCTAACTATTATTGCCCTCCAGTATATGACAAGGGAAGTTCCAATGGGCGAGTAAATACAGCTATATATATTCATGAAGGGCTTCAGTATAACATAAGTGCATCACCAATCCCAAAATCTGTCGGTGATGTACATGCTTGCGTAGCTAATATAAAATTCGGTAATTCTTTCACAATGAATGTCATGTCAGTATATCTTCCTAAAGGTCCAACTGATCAAATTCTGACTGGCTACGTGCTATTCAAGATCAACAATGTAATAAGTGGTTAATAGCGGGTGACTTTAATGCTCACTTACCCTTCTGGGAAAACGATTGTAGCACTGTTACTAGTAACCGTTTCGTTGAAAACATCGTAGATAGTTCATTCCATCTTTTAAACGATGGCAGCATAAACCGGATCCCAGATTTGTCTAAACATAGAGCTACAGCTATAGACCTTTCCTGATTTCACCAGAACTTGCTCCATCAACTTCATGGGAAACATGTAAAGATACTTTAGGTAGCGATCACCCTGCCTATAATAATAACTATGGTGAAAGAAAACATTCAGGATAATAATGACGTAAGTGATACTCCTATAAAATACGACTATAAGCGTGCAGACTGGGATGAATTTCGAACTATTCTAGCTTGTCAAAACTTCAATAAATGTATGCAAGAGCATATTGACAGCAATATTCAGATTTCAAGGATGCAGTTCTTGTGGCAGCCAATTCATCAATCCCAAGATTACAAACCACAAAACAGTCTAATCATGTGGGAAATGTCTGGTGGACTAGTGAATGCGAACAAGCTGTTAATTACAAAAAAAGAAAAAAATATAAGCTGTACATCAAGTCGAAAACAGAAAAAAAATGTAGACGAAAAGTTGCTTAAAGAGTCAGTAGAAGAAAGTCATATAGAAATGAGAAAAGCAAAGATACACAGGAACTCATTTTGTACAAAGGATGTTACAGATGATAAGGACTTTAATAAGGTTTGGAACAAAGTGAAATGCATGAAAAAAGGAATTAGACTCCCTAGCTATCCAATAGAATCTAATGAGAATAAATTTCCTTCTGATGGAGAAAAGGTGGAAATTTTTGTGGATATATTTTCTAGGAATAGTAGTTTCAGAAGGCGGGTCCTCAAATTGTAAAATGAATAGAGAAAAAAGAACAATCACAGTCTTTCTATTTAGACCCTCTTCCTGATAATGATATCCCTATAAATGCTCTGATAACAATCAGAGAGTTGAAAAGTGCAATATCTGAATCAGCAACAAAAAATGCTCTGCTGGTCTTGACATAGTGAGTAATGGAATATTAAAACGTCTCCCTGACAACTGTATTGTTTTCCTGCATCATATAATTTAGAATTGCTGGGAAAATGAAGTTGTTCCTCAAATATGGAAAGATTCAATAGTTGTTTTAATTTCAAAACCTGGAAAAAACTATGAATGACAAAACGGCTACCGCCCTATAGCCCTCACTTCCCATGTGGCAAACTTGTTGTAGACAGAATCGTCTTAAATAGGCTCACACACTTTTGTGAAAAGAACAATGTAATATCAATTAATGAAGCTGGATTTATGAAAGGAAGATCTACAGTTGAGCACTTAGTTAAATTATCTACTCAAATAAAGCGTCAGTTTGCACGTAGAAAAAATATACTCTCGCTACTTTTTTATGTTAAAAAAGCCTATGATCAAGTCTGGCACAAGCGCTTGTTAAACAAACTGAAACTGATTGGATTGTCAGGAAACATATACAGTTATATTAAATCATTTTTAGATAATAGAACCATGTTAGCCAGAGTAGGAGCTACACACTCAACACTCAGAGAACTAGACATGGGAATCCCGCAAGGTTCAGTAATAGCGCCTTTTCTTTTAATATCCTTATACAAGATCTCCCGAAGGCAGTCGCCAAAAAGTGTCGCTCTAGTGCAATACGCAGATGGTATCTGCATGTGGATGGAAGTAACTCTGAAAAAGTCAACTCCACAAAGAGCACAGAATTATGTTAGAAGACTATATCAAAGAGATCTAGACAGCATAGGCAACTATATGACAGAAAATGGTCTGTCTTTGTCCACTGAAAAAACAAATATATGATGTTGTGTTTATGCAGGAAGCAACCCAGAAAATATACCAGTCTTCAAACTTCTAGGTGAACCTTTTAGAATATAAACAAAGTGTTAAATTCTTAGGAGTTTTCTTTACACAAAAATTATCTTGGAATATTCATTTTGAATATATATTAACAAAAGCTAGGAAAAGTTTGAATTTATTAAAGATTATAAGCAGACTACCCTGGGGAATGGATTCAAAAACTTTACTCATCTCTCTATAGCTCTTGTTAGATCAAAACTTACTTATGGTCAAGAAGTGTATTTTAGTGCTCCAAAATGTCTTCTGAAAAGGTTACAAAGTTTGGATTGCAAAGCCATTAAACTTGTTCTTGGTATCCCGATTCATGCCTCAAATGCAAAAACATATAGGGAAGCTGGAAGTTTGCCCCTTGATGATTATTGTGAACTAGCAGCATCAAAATTTGTATAAAATCAAGTGTTAATGATATTACTTTCAAGAAGACTTAAAACTTAGATCGAACACTGACTTTCCAAAAAGGGCAATTATGATTACATCGCAAGAAACAGTAGGTACAGATCCTTATGATTTGATTGAATGTTCAAAAATTGATATCAAAGATGTGGCTAAAAAAACATCTTCATTATTTATTCCATCGTGGGAGATACCAAAACCTTCTCTTGATATTAGTTACATTGACATAAAAAGGGGAAATATTGATATCATCACTAATTTAGCAAAAAAATAACATGTATACAAAAAAATATCAAAATCATCTTCAGGTGTTTACTGATGGTTCTGTTTTAGATGATGGAAATGTTGTGCAGCATTTTATTCCTTTGCTTAAAACTCAAATATCGGTTTTTCTGGGAAGTTATTTATCTATATTCACAGCTGAATTAGTAGCTATTATGCTAGCAATGGAATTTCTAGCAGATCTTTGCAGTAATATTGTTCAGATTTTTGTTTTTTTTTTTAGATTCAAAATCAGTCTTACTTGCCCTTGATTCATCAAATATATCGACCCGACACGACCTTGTGTTCGAAATTAAATATCTTTTTACTGGCTGGCGTCAAAAGGCACTATTATTGATTTTTTCTCTGGATTCCTTTGCATACTGGTATACTTGAGAATGAACTGGCTGATAGGGCTGCGATAAAAAGGTGCTAAAAAAGCAGGGTCATCTTTTGAGCTGAAAAAAAAACTATCAGTCGTAGAATATTATCGTATCCTTGAATCAACTGCACGGAAGAGAGAGCTCAAACAAATGTTGATATTTCATCCAAACAGTGGGAAGCTTTCCCAATAGATCTTGTTCTAAGAAAAATGTCTGATCATCCAGTTTACTATCCAGAGACAATATATTCCCTTATAATTCGGTTAAAGCTAAATACTTTAAAAACAAAGTTTTGTAAAAATGCTAATTGTATTTGTGGTAAAGAAATAACATTGAGTAATATTTTATTTAATTTTCGCAAGTTAACTACTTTCTTACCAACATTATTAAAATCTAATAAGTTAGTTTTCTGAAGAAAAAAAAACAACAAAACAAACAAACAAACAAACAAACAAACTTGCAAGATATACTTTCGGACCACTTTCTGCTGATCGACATTGCTGAACACTTATTTCATAGTCCGACTGGGGTTTTTCTTTAGATTGTTTTGTGTTTAGTTCATGGTGCGTTATATGATGATGGCCTGCATTTTTACTCCTTCACTTTAAAGTTTAGCTAGTGAAGGATTTTTGTTTTATTGCTGTATGTTAGATCTGTATCTCCTGTTCATTTTACCCATTAATTGTTGTATTTAAGATTCCTTTTTCTTTCCTTAGATACATATATAGATACATACATTTATACACTCACATACAAAGGTATGCATACACGCTTATATAACACATAGGTTTATTCACTTAATCATTCATTCCTTCAGTCATTCTCTTCATTTCATTCACGTCTAATATCACTCAAAGTGAACAGACGTTAAACTGAAGAACGAACACACACACACACACACACACACACACACACACACACACACACACACACGCGCGCGCGCACTTTACGCACGCACGCATGCACGCACACACACACACACACACACACACACACACACACACACACACTGAAATTTTCTTTCAGGAAAGGCAGTAATCAGATGGATCACTTAAGTTTAAAGAGGTTTTTCTTGTAGCCGATTTGAAACGAGGCTGAGGCAGTAAAAAGCCTTATATTCACAAACCGTTTGTTCCAAACATTTGCTTGCTGACGATTTAGTTCTGACATTAGGGGATGCGAAAGAGAAGAGTATTGGAACAAAGAGAGGAGCTAGCAGGATAGATGTAGAGTGAAGGATATCTGAAAAAACATATTTTGGACCAATGCCAGTCATAGATGAAAAATGCTAAGTGATTCTGCACTGAACAGAAAGCCAGTGGAGAGACTGAAAGAGAGGTGTGACCTGTTCTTGTCTTCACAGGCTTCCACACCAACCTGGCCACACTGTGTTGGACGGACCTTCTGTACCTTTTGTACCAGGTAGTTTGCAGAATCAACGAAGAGACAGGCCATCGCAGTTGTCAAGACAGTGCCATTTTTTTGCTGACAGAAATACCGATAGAATTACACCAAAGCCACAGTGATACAGGAATGGCTGCAGGATCACAACAAAGTCTGAGTGATACAGGTGACAAGGCTCCATTTCGTTTGATGGTCACCTGTAGATTCTTGTAAATGGACATTATTATGTGCTGTGTATTTCTTTTGCAATACGCTTCTACAAACATCACTACAGCCATGCAAAGTTAGAGAGAGGAGGTTAGTTACCAAGGACACAGACAAACAGAGTACAGGACAAGACACAATGCATTTCGACCTCTTGGGTCTTCTTCAGGCGAAAACAAACATTTAGAAACCAATTATCTTCTCATGTTCGCCACTCGTTCAGAATGGCCGCCGGGCGGAAACGAGGCCACCCAGGAGGCGATCATGGAAGAGGAAATAGTGAGAGGGAGGGGGGGAAGGGAGGAGGGGATATGAAACAATGGGGTTTGTAGTTTGTTTTGTATAATAGTATGGTATATTAGTGTGATAGTAGTGATTATGGTGGATTGAGAACAGTGCTTAGTGGGGCAAAAAAAAATCTGTCAATAGGTAAACAAACGACTTTAATGGGAGATAATGGTGATGATAGTAGTAGTTATGCGTGGGTAGTTGTATGTGGGGGTGGGGTAATGCTAATAAAGTCAGTGCTGGGAAAAAATATGAAAATAAGAATAAAATAAATGAAATACAATAATAATTACATGAATAATAAATGTGTGAATAATAATAATAATAGTATTAGTAGTAATCTAAGAAACAACATGGGATAAATAAAAGGAAATAAAAAAAAGAAAATAATGACAATACTAGAAATAATAATAATAATAATAATAATAATAATAAATAAATAAATAAATGAAACGAAATGAAATAAAATAAATGGAGGGTGACCGCAACTTCTGTATGAAGTGGATAGTGGAGGTATGGTGGTGGTGTGTATGTATGTGTATATGTAAGTGTGTGTGTTGGTGGATGATACCGACTGGTGTTGAAGTGATGGTTATGTATATTTGCGTTACTGTTGGATGTTGATGCCTTGGGGCTGTAGCATACCAAGTTCGGCAATGAGATGGGTCTCTCTCGTGCAGTGCGTTCAAAGTTGTCACTCTGATTGCCAGAGTGCCAAGACTTTCACATGATTGATGTGTGTGGGAGTGATTGAAATGTAGGGCAACAGATTTGGGTCAGTGTTGGTGGATGTAAGCCAGGTGTTTAGAGATGCGTCTCTCAGTGTGCGGGATGTTTCACCCACATAGATCTTGCCACACAGCTGGCAGTGGATAGTGTGTACAATGTTGCGTCTCTGGCAGGAGAATGTGCGTTTAATAGTGAAGGAGCCTCAGGGGCCCTGTAGGATGGTGTCTAGTTTGGTGAGGGGGCAGATTTTGCAATCAGGTTTTTGAGCAGGGTTGAGTACCTGGTGGTGTAGGTATGGAGATTCTGTTTAATTTGGACCGCACGTGAAGATCTTTTAGATTTTATATCACGTTTGAACGTAATCATGGGCCTGGTATGGAAGGCGGGTTTGTGGTTTTTTGTACAATGTGCCAATTGGATTTGAGAATCCCTGCAGATGGGGAGGGTGTGTGGGTGGAAGAGAGGTAGGCAGTGGGTCTGTCTGTCTCCTTTGGATGCTGGGTTTCCCAGAGCAGATGTTCTGGATATGGCTGTGGTGTGGCTGAGAGCTTCATTGATGATGGAACTGGGGTATCCACGGTTTGTGAAAAATTCTGACATTTTGGCTGCTTTGTATAGTTAAGTCTTCTTCGCTGGAGCAAAATCTGTGAAGAAGGAAAAAATTGTGAGTATAGAATGCTGTCTTTAGTGTATAGGTGGTGGGAGGATGTGTAGTCTAGGCATACATATGCAACAGTGGATTTGTGGACAATGAGGTTTTGAGTAGGCCATCTGTGAGGGAGATGGTGATGTCTAGGAAGTTGACTGACTGTGAAATGGTGTGGGTTAGTTGAATGGATGGATGGAAGGTCTGGGCAAAGTTGAGGAAGTTGAGATCTTGTTTGGGCATGGATGTGGCTCCCAGTCCATCATCAACGTACCTTTTGTATAAGTCTGGTGTGGGACCTGTGAAGGTCATCATCGTCTAGAAGGTAATCCAATCTGTGGCTTGAAGAAGACCCAAGAAGTCGAAATGCGTTGTGTCTTGTCCTGTACTCTGTTTGTTTGTGTCCTCAGCGGTAACTAATCCAATCTCTTTCTAAATGTCTCTTTCTATTGTTTTCTTTGTCAACATTTTATCAGAATCCACACAATACATAACTTACTGGAAGAAAAACAAATAAAATGTCAGTCTTCTAGGACATTACTCTGGACACTCTGTGATATTTACTTTATTGTTCAAAAGACACAATTGTTGCCGCTAGGATAGTTCATCACTCATCATTGTTCAGTAGGTAACCAGAAAAAAGGAGATAGCTAGGTGTTTGATTAAGCAGATTTAATTACACATCACTGTCCAATAGACAGTCATGAAAGAGGTCGGTAAGTGATTGATGAAGCATTCTGTTCATGACTCCTCATTGTCAGATGCGCAATTAATAGAAAGTTGGTGGTTGGTGCCACCTTGATGAAGCAGCAGACTGGATTCATTCTTTTTTTGTTGTTGTTCATGATTTATTATTGTCTGGTGGGTAATCAGAAAATGATGTTGGCTGCTGGCATTTGATCGAGCACTTTTAATGAGCACATTCTTGTTTATGACTCATCTTTGTCTAGGGGTAAAGAAAATGGAGAGGGGAGGGGAGGGGAGTCAGAGCTGGTAAAGCAGAGAGCATCATTCATGACTCATCGTCGTCTTGTAGGTTGTCTGAAAAACGGGATAATAATTGGCTCTTGATAAAGCAGGCATGATTCATACATTATTGTTCATGATTCATCATCGTCTAGAAGGTAATTCAGAAAGGAGATGACAGGCACTCGATAATGGTGGATAACAAGAAACAATGCAATATCAATAAACAAGCAATTTGAAAACTATGATTTATAGAAAATTCGATGTTTCTGTTTTATTCTGGACACCAGAAGCATTAACTACGAGGAGTTAAAAAATAAAATCGATACATTGATATAGTTGATTTCTTAAAGACAATTTCATCATTCAGTCTCCCTATGGAAAGCTCGTGAGTGTGTCTCGTAAGATTGTGATTTTCTATAAACACCCCCCCCCCTCCCCCAGCTTCTTCATTTCTCAACTGAATCACGACTAGCTACCTTGATCATTCTGTCAAATGAGACCTTGTTTGATTGATAAAATCAAGTATAATCCTCAGTAAAACTGTATAAGAAATACAAGCTTCCATTAACCTAAAAAAAATCAAATCTCATGTGTGGTCAGGTAAATCAACACATTATCTTATTCCATTTTTATAGCGCAGGCAACAAACAGCACAGAGCTTTTTTTCCGGAACTGCCACCACATTGAAAAATAGGACAGGTGTTTCGCACCAACTTGAAAATAAAAATCAATCAAAGCAGTCGGTGTTACAGGAATTAAGAACATGGCGAGTGCTGAATCTTGACACAATGTCTAACTGCGTGGTTACAAGATTACAAAATAAAAAAGATATATAGCATTTCTGAAACTGCCTTACATTTACAGGAAGAAGTAAAAGACTCTCTAGAATTAAGATAGTTCAATGGGCTGCATACACACACACACACACACACACACACACACACACACACACACACACACACACACACACACACGATCTTACTCAACTTCATGAACGGATATGTTGCACAGGTTTTTTTTAATCGCAATGGTCATTCTTTCACTTGGCAATAGTCATTACTCAGGTTGATCGCGAAGTAAAAACACATGACCCCTGTATTTGCAAAACTAGCAAGCGTTTGTGCACCAGAGTGAATTATGGAAAGTATGGAAATCACTTTCCAATGGCAATGTGACAACAAAACCAAACCTAGCACACTAGGTTAGCAACTGGAGAAAAAAAAAGAACGAAAAGACGGAAAGGAGGAGGAAGAAAGAAAAAGAACAGTGAAAAAAAGAAAAAAACGAGGAAGAAGAAAGGAAGGAAGGATCTAAGAAAGAAAAATGAAAGAAAGGAAGGAGGAAGGAAAGAAAGAGAACAAGGAAAGAGA
>JADBJO010010468.1:0-22500 GCA_016801955.1 Conus betulinus | reverse complement strand
CGCGCGCGCGGTCGAGCTGGACTAGTCTGGTCAGTGTAGGCAAAGATGCAGATGAGTATCATCGCATGTAGCTCGCTGAAGTTGCACTGCGCACATTGAAGGCACGTTCCTCTCCCCTGTGGGTCTGACTGGCTATGCATCTGCCTAAATAAAACAGATTTTTGTCCGCCGATCTTCTGCGAATAACGCACACTGTCTTTGAGGATGCTCAGAAGGTTTGAAAAAAGAGGGGAAAAAAAAAAAAAAAAAAAAACAGAACAACAATCTTCAACGTTTGGTCATGGACCGTCTCCAGGAGTTGTAACATAAAACGAAAGACAAATAAATACGTACAAAACATATACGTAAACGGACGGAATATGTGTTTAAAGTGTGTGTGTGTGTGCGTGTGTGTGTGTGTGTGTGTGTGTGTGTGTGTGTGTGTGTGTGTGTATGTATGTATGTATGTATGTATGTATGTATGCGTGTGTGTGTGTGTGTGTGTGTGTGTGTGTGTGTGTGTGTGTGTGTGTGTTTTGCAGATGGTTTTCTGCAGAACGATCCGTATTTTTTTTTTTTACAAGCGTACATACTCCTGTGAGTTTGTGTTTTCAAAATCTTGTTTACATGCAATCTTAACACTTGCCATTGTGTGTGTGTGTGTGTGTGTGTGTGTGTGTGTGTGTGTGTGTGTGTAGTGGCGGCCTCGTTTTGAACCAACCACTCAACCGACTGATTAACAGCAACGCGTTTCTGTACTTGACAAGCTGTATGATAAGCAAAATGAAATAACATCAAAGCATACTCTCTCTCTCTCTCTCTCTCTCTCTCTCTCTCTCTCTCTCTCTCTCTCTCTCTAATACAAACCAAATTGTAGACCCACACAGAGACACTGTTGTATACTCCGTGCTTGACAAGCGGCAACAACTCCACACTTTGGTGAAAGTCAGTTCACAGCAGTTTTGCATCGCAAAATCTACCCCCTGCGGACTTAGCGTTACATCCTCCAGGTTAGACTACAGGTAAACAAAAACCTGCCCTGCAGAGTCAGAGTACGAAGTATAACATTGTTCCACTCTATGAGGCTAGAAAATCCGAAACGGACCGTACATATAATTTGAAATACCCACCCAAACTTAGTACCTGCCACCCCTTATGTAAAAATCCTACAATGAAATGGGCTGATCAACATTGTAGACCATCTCAGAGAAGTAATTAAAGTGGAAGTTACGAGCGGGGACAGAAAACAGGAACACGTCTGGGTCTGAAAAGTGAAAGGCAATCAGCCCATAATGTGAGTTACTTCCCTTTGTCTACAAATGTGTCCAGCACGGACTGGGAAAAACTCTTAGTCTTCGTAGAACCACCATTTCCATCTTCATTCTGCTCAAAGATCCGGTGGTAGAATCTTGAAAAAGTGTTCCTGTTTGACCAGCCACATGCTTTAAGGATGTTGTCTATGGTACACCTCTGCTTAACGCTGCAGAAGTACTAGCAGCCCGAGTGCTGTGAGCCGAGTACTTCGACGTGTCTGTTCCAGCCATAAACAGCACATTTTTCATCCAACGAGAAATGGTGTCTCTATTCACAGGCGCAAAAGGCTTTATGCAACTGATAAAAAAAGGTGCTTTCCCAGTTCGTAAGTGGGCAATCTTTTTCAAATACTGCTGAAGGTGGTGAACCAGACACAATCTCTTGTTTTCAAAACAAGGTATGACTAAAGGCTTTAAGTGAGTCCCTAGTTTGGTTTGTTTTAAAAGAGAGCTATATACAAGTACACATTCAGACTCATGGATTTTTACATCAACAGTAAGACTATGGAGAGTCTGTTCTCTCTGACCAGAAAGTAAAGCAAATAACATAAGTGTTTGACAGCAGCAAAGCTAGCATTTATTTTTCCTATAACTTGAGCAACCTCACGGATTGTGTGACTTTGCTCATCAAGAAGTCTTTGACAACTAGACAGTATGCTGATAGCCCTGTCAGCGCTAAGAGTGACTTTCATGGAGACAGAATCTATAACGACTCCAAGATATTGAATCTTTGTGTGGGCTGAATAACCGACTTGGTTGGATGAATGATAAATCCTAACTTTTGAAACAAATCAGTGGTGTCTGTAACATTCCTCATGCAGCTGCTGTCTGTGACTCCAATCAACAATGAATCATCCTAGAACCCCATAGATACATGACCTTCCATTCTAAGGGAGGCATAGACAGGTTGCAACAGCTTTGTGAACAAAAGGGGAGCTGATGATAGGCCATTGGGTAAAGCATTGAATTCATAGCGTTGATCTCTCTATTGAAATCTGAGTAGTTTCTTGTGCTGGTCATGGATTGCTACACTATAATTGACATCCTTCAGATCAACTGAGGCCATAAAGCATCCTTGAGTTATCAAAGTCAGGGCAGTGTTCAGAGTATCCATTTTGAAATGATGATAAGTGACTTCTAAATTGAGTCTTTTTAGATTTAAAATCATGCGATACTACACTAAAATGTGGCTTATTTGCTCCTTGCCATACTAGTTTGTGTTTGTGTCCTAGTTTTCTACTTATATATCTGTCTGTCTCTTTACCTGAATTTGTTATCTCCGGCATATTTTTTTCATTATGTGTGTGTGTGTGTGCGTGTGTGCGCATGTTTGTGTGTGTGCATGTGTGGTGCGCATGTGCACATGCACGCTTGCAAATGCGAGTGTGGTCTGTGTGTATGTCTCTGTGTGTGAGAGAGTATGTTTGGCAAGATGATCAGCAACCTTTTTATCTCAACTGCCACATGAACTGTAACCCAAGCAAAAACAATGCTGTATTCATCAGATTACAGGGAGGTGTTAAAATCTTGAATCATAAAAAATATCAAAGAGACACCCAAACACATACATAACATAAGAGAAAGAGAGTGGGGGGGGGGGGAGGGGGGGAGGCACAGAGAGAGAGAGAGAGAGAGAGAGAGTGCATAAAAAGAACGCTGAACATCCCATGAAAATAAAATTACTTTATTATGTCACTTGATAAGTTTGATGATAGGGTTTGCACAATGTGAGTACCTTGTGATATGTTTGATATGGTTTCAATAAACTAACTTTGGATAGAATCCACCAGTACCCACAAACATGCCTGGCACAATGTGAGTACCTTGTGAATTATTTCAGCAGCAAAACAGAACATGAAGTGATAAGAAATCACATTAAAATTTTTAAGAAAATGATAAAACGCTTCTATCATAAAAACAATTAGGAGACAAACAACAATAAAAGCAGCAGACGCTACCATGAAATTTTCTTACAAAATCTTCTAAACACAAGAACTAACACAAATCACTTTACTTTTTTTTCTTACACTGCCCTCAGAATCTGACAAAAATTGAAAATAAGAGAATGATATAATAAAAAAGAATAGATGAATACAAATAACATGCACATATAAATCGGTAGAAGTACTGGAAAAAAGGAAAGTATCTTTTGCTCCCATTGTGTGAAACGATTCAAGGACATAACTCGAAAAAATGCTGCTTGTGGTGCCCATTCACATAGCACATGTAATAAGAGGCTGAGCAAACCAGAAAATCTCCCCCCCCCCCCCCCCCCCCATAAGATCATCACAAAACAACATTATGCTCAGATTTTGTTTTGGTTGCTCTCCATGAGAAGTAAACATTGACATTGGAAAAACAAGACATTATGCTCATATTTTATGCTGATGTTTGTTTACATATTATAAATTCTGATTTAGCTGAACATTTCTTAAAATTCTGTAGCAATTTACAAGCAGATATACTCTCTTACAGCCAAAAGGGACATTCACAAATTCAATACTTTGTACAGAAGTACTCTGTCTGAGCCTTCTACACAGGCACATTGTATCTAGCAACAGACTGAAAACAAATAAAGACTCAAAGAGAAAGCAAAACAAACAAAACAAAACTAAACAAAGAAAAAAAAAAGAATATAAATTTGCAAATTACCCATGCACTCATAACCTGTGTCTTCCTGAGATTTTGTTAAGAAAATCTGAAAAAAAAAAAATGTCCCACATGCACACACACTAATAGAATTCCAGACACCAATGCATACAAACAGGCTCCTTCTTCACATATGCATATTAACATATCTGCACATTCTTCAAATCACATGCGCATTATCACAATAGCCTGCTCACTTACACCCATGACAACCAATCTTCTGGAAGAATCACCAACCGCCCTCCACCTCAGGAAAACGGTGTCAATACCATGTGAGGTAACCTCATTCATGAGTGGTTTGGATTGTCAGGTCATATGACACGCTCAGTATGACACTTTCACTGGTTAAGTTACCTTGGGCGCTGAAGGAGACTGGTTGTTTTGTGTGTGTGTGTGTGTGTGTGTGTGTGTTTTAATGATCTATAGCTGTTTCTCTGTTTGAATTTATGTAAAGCTGTTTCTGTTTGAATTTATGTAAGTCAAGAGTTATTACACCTTCAAATCTTTGTTTCGTTCCAATATCATGAAGGTTTTTGTGAAATTCTCCAAGGAGTGTGGGCATCTTTCAACACTTCAATTTGCATATATAAAACATAGAGAGAAGTTCAATTCCTGTTGCATTTTTTGCATAGTTTTTCTGTGACGGTGTGGAGGGGTATAGGTTCTGTCCCGAGAATGCAGAGAGTGTGCTCTGAGTGCTCAGTGTGCTCAGTGAGAGAGAGTTCCCCAGGGCAGTGTTCCTGGTATGAGCTCCTTGTTATGGAAGGGAAATAAAACAGGAGAAAACTCAACCCCCTCCACACCATCACGTTTCTATCCAGCTTGTGAATGTGGGAACAAAGGATGTACATGTGGATATGAAAATGTGTCACCAATGAAAATGATGGAAGATAAACGGTGGGAGGATACTACAAAATTCAGAAATAACACATTGAAATACACCAACTCTCACTCCCATCTCTGAAGGCTCCTCCCTCTTCCCTGGATATAACATAAATGTACACATACATGCCCACACTCAGACATCTGACATTTTGATAATTACACACTTCAATAAAAACGTTAAAAGATTACATAAAAAAAAGATCAGGACAGGAGTGACAGAAACCAGAAAAAAACAATCAAAAATGAAATCAAAATCAAACAGAGGGCTTCCACTTCCACACTCTCATCCATAAAAGAAAAAAAAATAATAAAAGGGGGAGAAAAACAAAAACCCACAGTCCTACAACCAACGATGCCAAATCTTAGCCAGTGAACTCATCAGTCACACCCAAGGTAAAAGATATGATGCAGACGACGCGAAAAGAGCTGACCTGTCTTACCATCTAACCAGATATTTCAGAGACAGGCACCATGAACAATGGGTCTTGACTGTGCCAGAATCGATGTTGAGTCAATAGCAAACTAAGAGCTTGACAGTTTCACGAGAGCAGACAGAGACACTAATCTATTATCTGCTCATAACCAAGCTGTCCAGCTTTAATTCAGTGTTTGGCTCAACATCAACCTCGGTTCAGGTGACACAACAAAAGTGACATGACTGGATAAGCCACAGCAATGATGGCATCACATCCGCAAAACCAGTTCCAGACAGCAGGACAACTGCACAGGAAACCCAGCTGATACAGCAGAGTGTCTTGAACTATATACATGCCAGGAACTGGCGCACAGTGTCTTGAGCTATATACATGCCAGAACTGGCGCCACAGTGTCTTTGAGCTATATACATGCCAGGAACTGGCGCACAGTGCCTTGAGCTATATACATGCCAGGAACTGGCGCACAGTGTCTTGAACTATACACATGCCAGGAACTGGTGCAGTGTCTCAAGCAGTCCACATGCCAGGAACTGATGCACTGCAGAGCTAGTGCTGTGCCATGTCCAAGGCATTCTTCTGGAGGCTGACATTCTTTTACTGAGAAGACTGTTGACCAGCTATGAGAAGACACTCATGATAATGTTTTTTTCAGTTTTTTTTTTTTTTTGAATGAACAGTGACTGATTGATTTTGAAAGATGGCATGCTTGAGAATAGTTTTCTGAAAACATGGTAAAAACAATCAAATATACAAATGAATTATCATTTGAATCTCTTTGAATACACAAAACTGTGATGCAATACAATGTACAAGTATGCAAAAAACAATGACACAAGGAAAGACGAGAGCTGGCAAGCCTGCCATTGTACACAAGATTCTTTACACTACACACAGTTACATGTGAAGAATACACAACAGGGCAGAGACACGGCTCATGTGATGTACTTTTTCCAACAGAACATTAATGTCAAACATGTTTCCAGTGAACGCTGAAAGGGTTTTGACTGGTTCTACCTCAACACAAGGACTGGGACTGATGGCTTTGTTGTCCGACTGCAATCCTGTCGTGGGCCACAGCTGCTTTATAATGTCAGCGCATCTTGGATTCATGCAAAACCGATTTCTATGTTATCCCTGCCTTAAGATGCTCCAGCTGTCAGGGGTATTAATTTCCCTGTGCATGAATATCAGGTCTGTAGTTCTGCTCCATGCTCCGGCCATCTTCCTTCTGCTGTTGGAACAGGCTGGAGTTCGCATCTCTGTATTTCTCCACGCTTGGATCTTGGTTCATTCATTTCCAGATCAAACAGGACGATCGCTGTTTTTTTTTTTTCTGCAGCCAGAATTCCTCTATGAACAGTACGTACACTTTGGGCATTGTTCACAATTCATGGCAATATGTCATCATAATGGCAACAGTCAAGTCTTACCAAACATCAATCTGATCTACATTTCAACATTCATATGTTCAGTTTGTGTTATGTTGTGTGTCTGAAAGGATGGAAGCAGAACGCACTATCTGCCAGATAGGCTACAAGTGATCACACTCGAGAAGAGTTAGCTGAGACCCAAGGCTGTGGTGCATGTATATATACTGATGCACTGGTGGAATGAGTTTATGTTATGTTGTGTGTCTGAAAGGATGGAAGCAGAAATGCACTATCTGCAGATAGGCTGCAAGTGATCACACTCGAGAAGAGTTAGCTGAGACGGAGGCTGTGGTGCATGTATATAAACTGATGCACAGGTGGAATGAATAATGCCTTACTCTGCGTTAACAAAGGCACTGATCATGATTGTAGATCTTAATAAGTTCTCCTGCACTATCCATGATTGCCAAAGCTTTTGGTGGGGGAAGGAAGGGGGAGGGGGGGGGGGGGTTACAAGACAACCCTGATCCGAGATAAGTATTACCTTTAGGCCCAAATTACCTTTAGATCCAAATTAGAGTAGCCTGACCATGAAACGAAGTTTGAATCCCCTGAGAATTACTGGAAGTTCTCTCCCCCGCCACTTTACTACTTCAATGTATTCTAGATGTTACATTTCTTGCAATATGTGTAGCTACAACCTTCTGCATACAACAGAACCTTTAAAATGGTTATCCACAATCAAATTTGTTTTCAAAACCCTTAAGTGACAGGTAGAGAAGTAACTGTTTGCCCTCAGTGTGAAATGCGCTATGGCAGCTGTACTCCTCTGAAAACAGCTGTTGTGATTCATCAAAGAAACAAGTACTTTGACAAGAAGTGACACTTCTGGAACAAAATGGTTGTAGCTTTCTTTATAAAAGTACTTCCTGGCAATACAAAATATCTAAATTCATTCTAATGAATGGAAAAGACCATTATTTTCATTCCCTACACTTTGTTCTTAATTAACAGTTCTTTGTCATGCTCAATGTTTCAATTCAATAAAGTAGCAATCATGGGTAGATGTGTACAACTATGTACATTTGAAAATGGAGTGGAGGCAAGACAATCATATTGAAACATTCTGTCAAATCATATAAATATATATCATAATTCATAGATGTTCAGCATATCTATCACAGATCGGCGATGTCACATGAATTTTCATGTGCAGGGATTGATTAAAATACATTAATCATGCAACGGGTTGACACGTTCTCATTGGCACCATGTATTCATGTACAAAAAAATGTGACAAAAGCATGTCTAAAATATTCCAACACCATCTCACATCTACACAATGTGTGTTCAGACTTCAAGGGATGTAGAATATAACTTACAAACAGTCTATTATTTCAAGGAATGCGCTATATTCTTACATGACACAACAATGAGTAGCATCCCACTATCTTCAGAATATGCAGTAAAGAGAACACTCCTTAAAATGTCCATTTCCTTAAAATGTCGATTCAAATTTCAGGGCTATTTCCATTTTCACTGACAAACAAAACAGAACGTCAAACCTTCCATTCACCCTCTGAGAGAATGCGCACACCAACATACACACCGAACGCCCATTTTCTAACAAACCACAGCATGAATCACGAACTAACCTGAAGTCCAAAAGAAATAAATATCACCTCAAGAAGCAACACTTCCTACTCCTGCACCCCCACACCCATCCGAACCTCCTTTCGTAACGCGTGGAATTGTCCATCTGTATTCCCATTTATTGGCAGAACATTATTACAGGCCATGGAAATGGACAGGTTAACCCTTTACCACCACTAATAACCATGAGGGTAAGGTAAGGTAAAGTAATGTTGCTGCTTATAGCCCAGCTGACTGCAAACGCCATATCAGGGCTGTTACTATGTTGAAGTCAACTAACATGTCATTATTTAAAAAACACACACAAAAACCCCAAAACACCCACCTCATTCACACAACCCTTTCAAATACACCTTCTAAAAACACACCGGAAATTGTGTTTAAAAGCTTTCCTCTGTAAAATCGTAGATCAAATGAAAAATGTTAATCTCCTATACATAATTCCTTCCATCAATATAATGCTTATGCAAACTAGTGCTATGAATCAACCTTGCTGATAGGAATGGTGATAGCATTTACTGATTCATCCGCTACTAGTTGCTAAGTACTCTTATTACCAGTATTGTTGAATCTATGTTTGATTATCAAAGTGCTGTGTCCTATGGTATTTTAGAATAGGTACCTTTACTTAACTTTCACCTTTACTTCCATTGTCATTTCTTTTCTATGGATATGTGCATATTTGTGCTTTGTATGTGTCTTGTTAAAAATGAAAAATTGTTCAATAAAAAAAAAAGAAAAATGTTAATCTCTTTCAGAAATTCAAAGATAACATCAGGTGGGACATCTCTGAACAAGGTTTTCATGGAGTCCGCTGTAAAGTGTTTTATGTCCCACATCATGCAAGTCCCAACACTCTAAAAGAACATGTTTCACCGTGATAGGTACACGACATGGAATGCACCACGGAGCTTCTTCACCTTTTAAAAGATAAGACTGGGTGTCTGTCACCATCCAGATCACCACCAGGACAACGTCAGTTTGTTCAGATGAACAGCTGTGGCGACACTTCACAAAGCACAGTGACTGTTCTTGAAACCAAGGCCCGCTGATTGGCGTGTATCGAGGGTCGGCGGCCAAGGGGTTAAAAAGCAGCGCCATGGGCTTCGGCAGTCAGCTTCAGGAAGTAGAGATGAGAGCCATGCAGAGCTAATGTTGATAACACCGGCAGCCACGACACCGCCGACGTGCCCGTCCCCGCCTGCAGACAGAACAGCAAGTCAATAAGTAATTAGAAATTAAATTTAGAAGGAGAGGGGGTTAGTTACTGCCAAGGACACAGACAAACATAGCACAGGACAAGACGCAATGCATTTCGACCTCTTGGGTCTTCTTCAGGCGAAAACAATGTATTAAATCCATCAAATAATGAAACATAAGTAAATGCATGTATTAAATCTATCAAATAATGAAAGATAAGTAAATACATGTATTAAATCTATCAAATAATGAAAGATAAGTAAACACATGTATCAAATCTGTCAAATAATGAAAGATAAGTAAATACATGTACTAAATCCATCAAATAATGAAACATAAGTAAACACATGTATAAAATCTATCAAATAATGAAAAGTAAGTAAATACATGTATTAAATCCATCAAATAATCAAAACACAGATTAATAACTGCATTAAATCCATGAAATAATGAAAGAGTGAACACATATATTGAATCCATCTAATAATGAAAATAAGTAAATACATGTATTAAATCCATCTAATAATGAAAAATAAGTAAATACATGTATTAAATCCATCAAATAATGAAAAATAAGTAAATACATGTATTAAATCCATCAAATAATGAAAAATAAGTGAATACATGTATTAAATCCATCAAATAATGAAAAATAAATGAATAATGTATTAACTCCATCAGACCCACAGTGATCTCAAAACTTATGTGTGGGGAAAAAACAAAGAAAGACATTAAAAAAAAGTGTGCTTGCACATGCACACACACACAAAGATATATTAACACACTCACTCACTCACTCACAAACACACACACACTCTACACACATACACACCCCACCCCACACACACATTACTTACACAGAAGTCAAACTCCTGCATGATTTCCCCTGTTTCGTCATGATAGTTCACCACACAGGTCTCCAGCAGGCATTGTCTGTGTTGCGGGCGTCGTCGGCATAGCCTTTGTACAGCTGTCAGACACACACACACATGCACACACACACACACACACACACACACACACACACACACACACACAAACAAACAACACACACAGTATGACATTATCTCCATCTACCACACTCCTGACACCTGACACCCTCCACCAATCCCTGCAGAGATACCGTGAACCACCCCTCCTGTCTTAAGTTGCACCAACATAGTTACTGCCTCGTGTGAGCAGCAAAGTAAAGCAGCGGCCCTGAAGAAATGTGAGCTTCCCAAGATCTAGGACCACCCCTTCATTATCTTCAGTGCTGGCAGACCTCCTGTATCGAACATGCGGCACAGCATTCTGTGCCAACATCGGAGTGACCAGCCACAGTCATACTCACTGTGCCCAGTCCTAGGTCCTCTTCGGGGAGATGTCCTCGGTCATCACTGACCATGATGGACAAACACCATCACCAGCTGTCCAGCTCTTCAAGCTGTCTGTCCCAGGCTTGTTTGGTCTGTCTCTGGAATTCCATCCCCTACAGTAGCAAGCTGAAAGACATGGCGGAATACAGACCCATCAAGACAAGCTTGCAGCATCAACATGAGAGACGTTCTTGTTTCCCACGCTGTGCATGCTGACTTGCTGTCTGACATGTCCGTCTTCTCAGGTCTCCTACACTATGCAGAGAACTAAGGGCTGGAGTAGCTTGGTTAGTACAGCGTTGGACTCATGATCCTGCTGATGAGGGAACTGAGGTTCCAGTATCTGCAGAGACCTTAGGTTGAGGAGGGTGGGGGAATCCCTTGGATTTAACACTCAAGTCCTTCAAACAAGAATTTAAACTGAGATCCGGTATGCAAATGCAAGCGTAATATATTATGCACATGTTGAATCCCTTCACAAGCCTTCAGATGAGAATACTCCAAAGGATGATGGTACATACAGCCCAAACTGGATTCAATGGAGGTGTGTCGCCAGTTTTCTATTCCTCCAAGAATCTGAAGGCATAATCCAGCTATACCCATATTCCGCAAGAACTGCCACCAGTGACTTGAGTTGTGCCTTCACTGGGCAGCTGATTGAGTTGGTTTTCCTGTGATGTCAACTCTTTTCTAAATATATGATGTTAGCAAGCCTTGCGACTTGCCTTTTGTCATTGAAGCGTCAACCTATTAGCCAACATGGTCAAAACGGGTTTGTGTCCCTCACTGATGACTGTAAGGTCCTGCGTTCCATTCCCATCACTGCTCTTAATATCACTGACAGTGCTGTCCATTGTATCACAGTTTCGACAAAAATGATGAGGGCCAAACAATCAGGTCCCATTCACGTAAGTGTGTGTCTTTAATTTAACTCCATTGATCGCACACCACCCAGCAACACTATAAAACCATTGATAATTAACAATTGCTCCGATGAACATTTAGCTATTTGTTAAGAACCTCACAATCTATTTGTGATCTGATATCTGTTATCTGAATTTTGCTTTCCTAAGTGGATCTGTACACTAACAATAACGGAAGTCCCACAGGCTCCATACACTATGGCTGTTACCAGATGTTGCTTATGACTACACACTCCAAGCGATGAGGGTCTCTCACTCCCAGTTCATATCAAGAGGCCTTACTTTGAAAGTCTCATCCTTTGCAAATGATGTGGATATTTCAAGCCCTTATTCTTCAAAGATAGCCTTCATGAAATGTATGAGTTGAGAGAGACCCACATCGTTGTATATTGTCAAACATGATGTCTGGAAAAGATAAAGACTGTTATGAGTTTTCCAGTTTCACAACCAACATTGCAGACGTCAGGATCTCTTGGGCCCGATTAATACTACAAGAAGACATTAACGTGACCAACCCCCCCCAAAAAAAACAAAAACAAAAAACAAAAAACAAAAAAAAAAAAAACCTAAATCAACAACAGCACCAGCAGGAGCAAGCACTGTGAAATTTGAAAACTGACACGCTAATCCTCAGCCAAAGGAATCTAGTCACAAAAACTTTAGCACCAAACATAAGCTGGAAAAAGTCAAGATATGTGACTTTTACCCATTAATCATGTCTTTTTAATCATCATTAGCCCAAACTCCTGAAAAAACAAAGCAAATTGTTTGATCAAAAACTTGTCAATACGAATGACAAAATGAATACACAAAAGAATTTTATGAGAATCAGAGTGACAACTGGAACTTGACTAACCACAAAAATGTAGTGGTTATATGTTATTTCTGATGAAACATTTCAATCAAACCCTATCCAAGGAATGAATGTAAATCTGACATAACAAAGAGAGACACGCAAGGCAAGACAGACAGACAGAAGTGCAGCACTTCAAACACAGCCAGAAGGTCGGTGTGACAGGGTTTACTCACAGACTTCTCTGTCCTGGACAGCTGCTGCAGTCTGTCTTGAATGTCCACTCTGAGCTCCTCATCTTCCATCTGAGAGCCGTACACCTCCATGCTGAAGTACTTGGCCCACACGTCCCACACTTGGTCTCCTTGCAGCAGAATGGCCTGGACAGCACATCACCATAGTTGTACATCAGGGTGCCTCTACTATACCTTTCACTACTGGAACAGCCTATCAATGACACAAAGTCTTTTGCAGGGGCCTTCATCATACTCTGGTTCTCGTTCAATTATTGCAGCTCAGCGTTTTACTCAAAGCCTTTTCAGGGCTATTAACATGTTCTTGTTCTGGCTCTATACTGCAGCTGAGTGCTTTACACAAAGCCTTTTCAGGGCTATTAACATGTTCTTGTTCTGGCTCTCTTACTGCAGCTCAGTGCTTTACACAAAGCCTTTTCAGGGCTATTAACATGTTCTTGTTCTGGTTCTGTTACTGCAGCTCAGTGTTTTACACAAACCTTTTCAGGGCTATTAACATGTTCTTGTTCTGGTTCTGTTACTGCAGCTCAGTGTTTTACACAAAACCTTTTCAGGGCTATTAACATGTTCTTTTTCTGGCTCTATTACTGCAGCTCAGTGCTTTACACAAAACCTTTTCAGGGCTATTAACATGTTCTTGCTCTGGCTCTATTACTGCAGCTCAGTGTTTTACACAAAGCCTTTTCAGGGCTATTAACATGTTCTTGTTCTGGTTCTGTTACTGCAGCTCAGCACACTACACAGCGCCTTTTCTGGGCTATATCATCATGTTCTTGTTCTGGTTCTATAATTACACTTCAGATGACTACAAAAAGCCTTTTCAGGTCTGTCATCATGTTCTAACTCTGTTATGATTGCCCAGCTGACAACTAAGAGCCTTTAATGGGCTATAATCATGTTCCAGTTCAGGTTCTATAATTACAGCTCAGACAACTACAAAAAGCCTTTTCAGGTCTATCATCCTGTTCTAGTTCTGATTCTATTATTATTATTGCCTAGCTGACTACACAAAACCTTTTTAGGGCTATCATCACATTCTAGTGCTACCATTACTGCCCAGCTGAGAATATATTTCCCTTTTGAAGTCCTCATCATGTTTCATGTTTTATCAATATATCTGATATGTGAATGCTCACACTTTTTAAAACAATAAATTTTCATAGTTTATTACAGACACACATATATACTGTATGTGAATGTTCATGATACTAGGTAACCAGATGAATCTTTATTGGTAGCCAAAATAAATGATCTATTAACTTACTCATGCAAAACTGTGAATTCATCCGGATTTGTTTTGTGAAATATACAGACTATATTGTGTTTGTGCATTTTACATTACTCATTTTCATTGAAGTAGATACTTAAAATGGTGCCTGAAAATGGGACTTCAACACAGTTGCACACTGTTGTGCCAAGTTCTGCAATGCTGAAAATTCTCCTGGCAGTAATTTTGCATTGAAGTATGTTAAGATTGAGTTTCAATGTATGCAAAAGAAGTGGAAGAAAAACTATCTCTTTCAGGATTCTGAAGGTTTTGAAAGATGTTGTAAGTTGTTTGTTTTTCGCATTTAAATTCTGGAGAACAAATTATGTAAAATCCACACATGCTTTTGACAAAAATATTCAGTATTTGACAATGGCTACAAATTATTATCAAACTAATCAGATTGTATTTGAAAATATCATTGTTCAGTGATATGTTCAAAGGGTTTTTCAAACCTTACGTGGTTTCGTTTCAACGCAACGCAGGCCAAATGAAAACATGCTACTGAATCACAACACTTGAAACTTGCTTTATCACGATGTAGTACTGTCTGGGAAAATGAAATTTGGTTCAGCTTGTGTGTCATTTTTGTTGTGTGTGTGTAAGGTAACAGCGTCACTGCACACCAGCAAAGTTTCCAGCACAGTTTGTGGATCATTGTGAGCTTGTTTCCGATACACATGGTAAGTTCATCATTTTTCGATCATTATTGCACACAGTTCTTGCATATTGTGAGGAGTGTGTGAACAACAAGACCAGATCTGCATCAGATTGAAAACAAGCATGTTGTGTTCTGAAGGGAACCACCCTGGTGTTTGTTTCTGTGTAGACTTAACACACGTTGGATGACCATTATCAATATCTGATACTTTCTGTGGTTTTCCTTTCCTCTGACAATGGGTACAGACTATTTACATTGTCTTATGTTTCGGGAAGTTTAACTAGATATACATTGTCAGAACAAATCTTCACAATGAAAGTTTGATCTATAAAGAAACCATACTTTGCTGATCCCACCTAACAGTGATCTTAGACAGTATGTAAGTGTGTGTGCATGTGGTGTTTTGGGGTGTATGCATGCGAATGGTTGGTGTTGAATTTTGGGCGTACGTAGGTATGTATAATGCAATTAGGCCTAGATAAAATAAATAATAATTTAAAAAAAAAACAAACAAACAAACAACCCCCCCCCAAAAAAAAAAAAAAAAAAAAAAAAAAAAAAAACCCTCCACATAACTGAATTCAAAACTTCAAAAGAAACACTAAATAAGCAACTACCACCAAGATGGGGAAAATAACATAGACGTTAAAGTAACTGTCCATTGGGCTCTTAATCAGTCTTGAACAACTTCCAAAATGTTTGATTCGTTGGAGATGACGTCTTCAAAGGCTGATATCGACGGTTCAGTGTTCAATAACCAAGCAGGTAAGTAGGGTTTTCATTCTATCGCACAAAAAGGTAGATGGAACGGAGTGATTTGCTGGCCACAAATACAAGTCACGTGTTTACAGAATTTGGTTTTAAAGGAATCAAGCCTCAATCTAAATATCAAACTTTTAAAATCCGCTCTTGTTAGAGATTCTTGATACCTGTTTTATTGTCTGATATCTTGTTAAATAATATCCTCTTTTTGTTTCTGGTGTCTTTTCGTTTATTTGAAATAGAGTTCCAGGATGCGTCTTTTAAAAAGACTATAACTCTCATGTAAGGATAAAGGAATGCATACCTTTGTTAAATCAGTCTCAGTGATAGCAGCTTTTTTGGCTAATTGGTCTACCCTTTCATTCGCAGATAATCCACTGTGATGGAACCCAACAAAAATCGACGTAGGAACCACGTAAATGCAAAAAATGAATTAAGTGGTAGACTTCTAATATGAGTTCTGCTCTCACACTTGTATTTGAAAATTTTAGAGCTTGCAGGACTGATTTTGAATCAACGCAAAGTAGTATTTGAAATGCAGGAAACTGAAAATCAAGAAGAAAGTTTAATGCCATAATAATGGCAACAAGTTCCGCAGTAAATATGGAAATATTCTTACCTAGGTGGTAACCTTTCTCTATTTTTTAAGGATGGAATTATGAATGCTGAACCAGACAAATGATTGTCTAGTACAGAACCATCTGTATAAATTTTAAGATGATTTATATAAGTTTCATTTATATGTGACTTAACATACGTTGGCAGCAAGGGTCCATCACTTTTTTTAAAACTTGTATGGTCTATGTCATAATTTGCTCTACTAATTAAGTTCCCATTCCGGGATAGTGCTAAAGAAGACACCCGAGGAGCTACGTTTTCAGGTGCAGTGCCTGCTTTTGTAAATAAGTCAGATGTGTATGAGGCTATCGATTTTAGAGAATCGATTTTTTGTGCCCGTTTAGGAAAATTTATTTCTGATTTTAATTCAGTTTCACTGGTATTAAGATTTTGTAGTGTATGACTTCTTAAAAATATATTTTGCACATGCAAGTTTCATATTTTCTTCAAAAGGCAATATTCCGATCTCCATATAAGTTCTTAAAGTTGATGCATGAAACCGGGACGCCAAGAGCTATCTTGTAAGCTTTACTATCAATACTCTGCAACTTTTTAATTAAACATTTTGGGGCTGAAAAAAATGTCTCCTGGGCATAGGATAATTTTGATCGTACAAGCGCAGTAGCTAAATGTGTTAATACTTTACTGTCTTTACCCCATGACTGTTGACTCACCATTTTCAAAAAATTTAAAGTTTTCTTAGCTTTTGTTAGAATAGTTTGTATGTGATAATTCCAGCTCAATTTAGAAGTTAAATTTACTCCTAAAAATTTTACGACTTTTTTATATTCAAGGCACAATCCATCTATTTGAAATGAAGGCAGAGGATTAGGATCATAACCAGTATTGAACAGAACCATATGCGATTTTTCAGCTGAAAGGGCCAATCCATTTTCAGTCATGTACCTACTAATTTTATCTAGTTCATTTTGATGTATCTTTTTGATATAGTTGATTGATCTAGCTGGTGTGTGACGTTTTAAAGTAACTTTCATCCATATACAGATATCATCCGAATATTGCACTAGTTCAACAGAGAGTGAGTGTGAGTGTGTGTGTGTGTGTGAAGAGAGAAAGACAGAGAGAGAGAGAGAGAGAGAGAGAGAGAGAGAGAGAGAACATGTTCATGTGAGTGTCTGCGACTCAGTCTGAATCTGTGTGTTTGTGTCTGCGTGTGTATACGTATGTGACATCACGCTGATATCATGTCATTTATGTCTAAACCCTCTCTGGATCATGTGAAGATATTATTCATTGATAATATTTCCAACTTCTATCACATATGGCTTTATGAAAGCCACACACAAAAGACAAACATTTTTCTGACTTACAAAAATAAATGTTTGCCAAATGTACTGGAACTCACTGTATGCCACTGGCAAGTTTAAGATAGGTTTAATGAGGAAATTTGAGAAAAAAACATGAAAAAGAAAAAAAAAATCCAGCCAATCCGGTTTCAGCCTAAGCTGACTACCAGCTATCTGAGTTGTCTTCTAGCAATGTCATGACAGAACACTTCCCAAAATCCACAGGTTGAGGGGCCTTTCCTAGGGACACATAAAACAGAGGACCAAGGATCTTCCATATGAAAGGAAAACACCATTTTTGTTCTCTGAAGCAATGTATGCCTAAAAAAACCCAAAATAGACACATTCATCACAAAAACATTATTTTAGAAATGATGCACAGAATGTTACGAAAAATTCATGCAAAATGCAAAAATCTAAAAACTGTTGAGAGTTAACCAAGCACTGGTTAAGCTTAAAAAAAAAAAAAAAAAAAAAAAACATGCCACACATGACCATGAGTTTACCAGACAGAAAACCATACCAATTTTTGGGCTTAAATTTGTGACAGTGAAACTCAGACTGCAGGCGAGGTTGGGTAACAACCATGACTCTGCAAGACCCACCAGGCCGCCTTGGACATTGTTGTGTGTATGACCCAACCACTGCGTGTACCAGAGTGTGCCTAAAGGGGAAGAGTTGGGCAAAGGAAATGGGGGATTTGCAGAAATGTACTTGGACAAAGATTACAATTACAGAGCAGTCACAGAACTGCATTAGGCGTCACGCTCTGCTAAGCGACAACTATGGGATCAAGTCAATCAAGTGACAGAAAATTGGATACCAAATCTCTTAAATGCAAATGACCAAAGGTGGAGAATATACACAATAAACTAAGGCCATTAAGTCTTTTAGAGTGAAGGAGTACAACAGAGCTGTGCCTGTGGAAAGAGTATGAACCATGCAGATCAGACTTAGATCTTTAGAAGATGTATACCCTGTAAATCACCAAGCATGTCCTTGTGCACAGGTTGAGCGTTTGGGGAAAATGTCTGCTTTCTGATGTAAAGAACAGTGGCATAAGGCTGAAGGCCAACAGGTAAGTCCAGAAAAAAATCCTCAAATGCAGTAACATGGCAGAAGAGAAAGAGGGAGGCCCGAAGAATGAAGGGGAACCAGCTTAAACAGAACAGACGACAGGTCCAGAAACGGGTCTTTCTCTGAAAAAGAGGGCCAGGTATGAAGATACAGAGTTTCCTCTGAATTCCGGGGAAGCAGACATGGTCCCTGGACAAAACAGTGAACCTCACTTACATGTCCTGCGGCTTCAAAGTGAGGGTCCTCACACTATGTTAGCTTACATATCCATCTCCTTCTGCCAGAAGTAGGCTCTGGGAAGCTTTATTCCTTACACCTGCCTGTGTTGTCAAACTATTCCCAAATCAGATGCTCATTTACAGTGAGCCCTTGGAAATGGAAAAGTGAGATGGAATAGAGTGAGAAACAGACAGAGACAGAGACAGAGACAGAGACAACAAGACAGAGGGAGAGAGACAGACAGACAGACAGTGAGACAGACAGACAGACAGACAGAGACAGAGGTGAAGTGAGGGGAAGGGAAGAAAACAGGATGGGAGTGGGAGGTAGGGAAGTGGCAGGGGGAAGAAAGGCGAGGAGGGGGGGGGAGGGTAGGGAAGGCAATGGAAATAATGCATAATTACTAAACAAAAAATGTTAAACAGAAAACAGAAATCTGCAATAAATACAGAAAATATAAAATAAAAAAAAAAACTGTAAACAAAAATGTTAAATAGAAAAAAAAAAAGAAATTTACAATAAACAAACTCATAAAGTGGTGACACTAATTTGAAAAAAAAAAGTAAGCATTTTATAAAAAAAAAAAAAAAAAACCCATAATGATTACAATAAAAAAAAAACACCAAAGATAAAACTACCCAATTATGCAGCAATTACAACATGCAGAAAAATAAATATGCGGATGATGATGATTTTGCACAAACATGAACAGGTAACACAAGCAAGCAAACAAGACAATCAAAACAGCAGCCTTGATTTCTAAACACAATTCATTCATTAAACAAACTAAAAGCATACTGCAGAAGCCAGCAAAAGGATTCTGTCACCAAAAGGCAAAAAGCTAACGTGACCTCAACCACCCCCACCCCAATAAAAGTGTCATTGAGACACGTCACAATTCATATTGTCAGTTAGAAAACAAGCCTGTATACTAATGCACAAGCAAGCAAGCTTCTATAACTTTCCCATTGATGCTTGCATTAGAAATTTGCGGATTTTTTGAACGCTGAACAGCTCAATTATATGCAGTAAGCTCAGTTTTTTTTGTTGTTGTTTTAAGCTGAAACTGTAGTGAATTCTGGAGGCAATCAAACTGAAAGTATGAAAAATCTGTTTCCTTTTTCTGCTCCTAGGCAGGATCTCATCTTTGTTTAACCATATGTTTTTGTGTGTGTGCGTGTGTGTGTGTGTGCGCACATGCATGTGTATGCACGCTTGCCTGTGTACATGAAAAAACTGGGAATATTTGCAAGCACAGACCTCAACATGTAACCAAAACTTGCTACAAAACTTGTTGGGCCAAATAAACTTTTTCCCAGGAGCCTTTTTAACAGTTTAAGACAATAAGCTGTAATCTATCTATCTATCATTTCATTGCAATTACTTTTACACGATAATGATTTTTTTTTTGATAAGACATCTGAAAAGCCTCCCATATATCAGGTAAACTAAAAAAAAATGTATATGCAACACAGATACCCAAGAAAAACAAAAAAGTCAGCTGAAAAGCCAACAACAGTGGAAAAGCACAAAGTTTCAAGGTGTCAGTTTGCAGTTAACAGCTGCCAAATACAGCTGTGTATGTTTTGCACTCCCTTGCATGCTTCAAAAAACATTTCTACACTTCAACAAATGCATAACAAAGCAAAATAACAAAAAAAAAAAAATATTGGGTCATGAAAAGCATACATAGGATAGACATAACCTCAACACTACACTGATGGCTGATGCAGATCACACAAGACAGGTCAAGGTCACACAACAAAAAGCACTCAAACCAATGTCACAGAGGGTGCGTCTCTTGCTCAAACGCTCACTCTTGCACTTGCTTTTTGACACTTGACCAGTGCGAATTCCACAGAAAATGAGAGTGAGCAAATACCTGCCCAGTTTTGGTGTCTAAAATGTTCAACTTTACAGACAAGATACTCTTACTGCAAAGGTGATCAGCCAATCGAAGCAAAGGGCAAGAGTCATGTGCTCGGCAACTAATCATCTCTTTTGAGCACAATTTTTGTTCCGCTTTAATTGTTCTTTTTCACCAAGATCAAGAATTCATCCTTGCTTACAGATTTTGCATCAAACATGATTCTTCTTCTGATTTTGTACTCTTCATTACAGTCATATGGTCAAATTGCCTTAATGCCCTTGCATAAACAATGTGAAGCGAACCGACAGATGATGAATGAGTTCCGTGTCTGAATCACGTGACCAGTCGATATGTATAGTGTTTCTGAATTCGCCGTGTGTGACCACAAATTGGCCAAGCAAAGAAAGAGCTAGTGTGAGAATAAGATAGTATTCTTGCACTTGAGCAAGGGATTTACCTAGCATGACAGGGGCTTCAGTCACCGCTGACAACATTCATGTGTTCTCCCTAATAATATCAGTCTCAACTGAAACCATTCAACAAACGCTGCATGCTTAACATAAGTTGGGATTCCATCTCAGATCTGCGTGGGTTGTGTGTGTGTGTGTGTGTGTGTGTGTGCGCGCGCACACACACGTGTGTGTGTGTGTGTGTGTGGTGTGGTGTTTGTGTGCGTGCATGTATGTGTGTATGCATGCATTACGTGCGCACCCATGTTTCATCTCATTTCACCTTGAATGATCAGCCAAGCACTGACAACCATAAACGTGGGATGAAGCTGATATACACAAAGGTTAAGACTGATTTTATGGGAGGAAACCAAGCGCAGTTCCACAGATCTCACCTCTTGACTTGATTCTGTCAATAGCCTGCCTTAAAGATCAACATACAGCAAACTTGTCACTCAGACAATTACTTTGCATATGGGATTTTTTTCTACTTGGTTTTCCATTTCTTACCCTTTTACCAGGTTAAAGTCTTGCATGAACAAAGTGGAAGAAGACAAGGAACGTCATAATAATACGGAAACATACTCATAAAAACACACTATGGGGAAGCAAATTATAATTAAAAGGTTTTTCTCTCTCTGTATCTCTCTCTCTTTCTTACACACACACACACACACACACACACATGCAAACCCAGACAGACCGACAGACATACCACACTATCAGACATTAATTTCCAGAATCTTTAATTTCCACCCACACATGCACATAGGGTATTGATGTGGACTTCCACTCACATACCTAATTAAGTAGCGCTGGAATAAATGTATTCCCAAGCCAAATCCTGACACACATATGCAAACACAGGACACGGCCAGCATGCACTGGGCACAGCACACACCACACCAGCACACACACAAAACACACACACACACGACACACACACAACACATCACAACACAACACACACACACAAACACACACAAAACCACACACACTACACACACACACAAAAGAAAACACACAACACACACAAACACACATAAACACAAACAATTACAACACAGAACACACACAACACACACACACAACACACCAACACACACACACACACACACACACTTTACCACACTTTACACACAACACACACACACACACACTCTCTATCTCTCTCCTCTCTACCCATCACACACACACACAGACACGACACACACACACACACACACAGGAGAGTCACCTACCCCAGGAATGCCCCTCATCTTGTTGTCTTCCACTCTTGACGGCGATGAACTCCAGCACGGCGCCTTTGCCCTCGACATCACCTGCTGGCCTTTCTTGTCACGTTTCCCCCTGTCATGGGCAAACAACACGTTTGACATGCACCTGAACACGAACCTGCAATCTTCACCCGGTCCTTCCAGCCAACCATCACGCGTAATGGCAGACGATGTGGAGA
>JADBJO010010467.1:65000-72641 GCA_016801955.1 Conus betulinus | reverse complement strand
AACACACAAACAAAAACGGAAACATCCTTCAGACCGATATCGATATTGCTGTGAAAGTCATCTCACAGAAATGAATCTCTGGACCCATACTTAACACATAAGGTAACTGTTGTGTCTTCGATGATTCCGAGTTCCCATTTCAACGATTCCATTGTGTTGTAGCACACAACACACACACACACACGTGCGCGCGCACCCACCCACACGCTCCGGATTATGTACATACCACACGATGCTTTGCGCCTATTTTGTAATATATTTCAAACATTAACAAAACACCACTTCTAATGTACGCCATCCCTTAAACAGCGCCAAGATTTCATCATTTTCTTCTTTAAAACCAACTGGGCTTCAGGGGATCATACCTATCACACCAGGGCTGACACAACGTTCAAATAAATAACACGTAAAAGAAACAAAAATCGTGTGACAATAATTGAACTACCCTTTGATACTTTGAAATGTAAACATTTCATTTCACACACACACACACACACACACACACACACACACCCCTCTGACCACTTTCCAACACTCCCCACACTCTTAACTTACACAGGCAAGCTATGCATCTCCTATCAATTCCGTTCAGATTTGTTACTGAAACATTTGCAATGGCGTATCATTGATAGGCCTTTGCAAACATTTGGTAGCAAAACGAAACGTTTTACTGGAATATGGAGTAATAAATCAACAGCCATGAAAAACGGGGAAAAATCATTACCGAAACTTATTTACACCTTACAGCCCACAGTCCTCTGGGATCATCTCAGGGCTGTAACAATGTCACATCTATATTGTAAATCACTAACATGTCCACTAAAAAGTCATTGCATACATTCTAAAAAAAAAAAAGGATGAATTAAAACAGAATCTATCTTACACATACATTCTCCTCTAACAACCACTACCACCACAACACATACACCTAACAACAGACACACACGCACACAACCACAGACACACACGCACACGCACACCTAACCACAGACATACAAACCAATGCCTACATGTGAGCCCATGCACAAGCACACCACGGGTCACCAACCCGTTCACGTACACACATCATAGCAAGAAGGAACCCAGTTATAATCGACAATTCATCACATGAAGTTCTGTCACTGAAATGTTTGCGATGGCCTACCAACGATAGGCCATGGCATACATTTGACAGCAACAAGACCCGTTAAGTTCAAAGCAGAGTAGTAAATCAACTGACAAAAAAGGTCAAACAATTTAATTACTTTTCTCTATCTTATAGTCCCACAGACCTCAGGTGGTCATCTCAGGGCTATAACAATGTCCACATCAGTACTGTAGAATACTAACAATCCCCCGCAAAAAAAAAAATACAGGATGGATTAAACACAGGATCTATTCACACACACACACACACACACACACACACACACACACACACACACACAATGCGGGCTAACACACAGTAACATGCAAACCTAACATGCAGAATCTACCTCACCAACCCTTTCACATTTGCACATCCCCACACATAAACCGAGTTATGCATCCGCAATCCGGGACTGTATATCTCTGTGTAGTGGCGTATTAATCATTTGCTTCGCAAGGATATACAAGGATATACAAGCTAACTATACAACCCATTTATCAGAAAAACGAAGCATCAGAAAAAAAATATATATAAAGTGAAAAGATTTCTAGGTTTTCTCGGTCATTTTGCTAACAGCCCAACCGACTTTGAGTCATTATCAGTGCTGTTACAATATAAACAAATAGTTCTGTTAGAAAAGTTAAAAAACAAAAAAAAACATACAAAGTCCCCTAAAATGTCATCCAACACACGGGCGGTTTAAACTACAATTTAACAAATATTTTCTCTCGCTCTCTCCCGCCCCGCCTCACCCCTCTCTTACATACACACACACACACACACACACACACACACACACGCTTGTTTGGGCGCTTGTTTGGGCGCGCGCGCACATACACACCAACCTACCCACTGTCGAACACGCCTTCACACACTACTTACACAATGTATATATCTCTGATGAATTCCATTGAGGTTTGTAAGAGAAATGGTATTAGTTTCGCCAGACCGTACAGATTACAGAACAATTCAGAATGCATTTCGACCTCTTGGGTCTTTTTCAGGCGGAACACAGCGATATTTAGGACAACGAAAACGAGCAGCCACTTTTCTCATATTTGGCGCAAAATGGGTGTTGGATGAAAACGAGGCCGTTAAGGGATCATGGGAGACGATAATGATAATGGTAACAATAGCAATAACAGTGATCGTTTTCATCCAACGCCCATTTTGTGCCGAAGATGAGAAGTGGTTACTCGTTCTTCGTTTTCATTGTCCTAATTGTTCCTTGTTTTTGCCTGAAGAAGACCAAAGAGGTCGAAACGCATCGTTTTTTTGTCTTTTAATCCGTTTGTATTGTCTGGCAGAACTAATCCCGTTTCTTTTTAAAAATTACTTCATTTTCCCGCCCTCAGGCACCTCGTTTTGAAACGAATTCCATGCAGATTTGTCACTCCAACATTTGCAGCGGCGTATCAATGATAGGCCCTTGCAAACGTTTGGCAGCAACACGAAACCTTTGCTGAAATGTGGAGTAATCAATCAACTGACACGAAAAGTAGAAACAATTACCCAAACTTATGTCTTATAGCCCACAGTCCTCAGGGGTCAACTCAGGGCTGTAACAATGTCCACATTTACATTGTAAATCACTAACACGTCCCCTAAAACGTCATTGCATACTTTCTTAAAAAAAGAAAGGATTAAAGCAGGATCTAGCTATGTTACACACACATTCCCCTCTAACACCACACACACGCGCAGACCTTACCACAGACACACACACACCACCTATCCACGGACACACACATGCACACCTAAACCACAGACATTCAAACCAATGCCTACATGTAAGCCCATGCACAAACACACCACGAGTCACCAACACATTAACATACGCACATCATAGAAAAAAAAAATGAACCCAGCTATTATTGACAATTCATCACATAAAGTTCTCTAACTGAAATGTTTTCAAGGGCCTACTAGTGACAGACCATGACATACATTGGGCAGCAACAAGACCCGTTAAATTCAACGTAAAGTAAATCAACTGGCATAAAAAGTCGAATTTCATGACTCATTTTTCTCTATCTTATAGTCCCACAGACCTCAGGGCGTCATTTCAGGGCTATAATAATGTCCACATCAGTACTGTAGAACACTGACCCCCCCCCCAAAAAAAAAAAAGAAAAAAAAAAATCGGTAAATACTACAAAGGGACGGATTAAAGTAGGATATATTTTACACACACACAGTATGTATATCTATATGTCAGTAGTAAACTGACATTAAACGTGAACGTATTTTACATTTTCTCGGTCATTTTGCCCACAGCCCAACCGACCTTTAGCGGTCATATCAGAGCTGTAACACCACCAAAAAAATAATTCTATTAAAAAGAAACGGACAAAGAAAAACCATAACCCATAACAGTCCCCCAAAATATCACTCCACACAGGCAGCTTATACCAGAATCTGACACAAACTCACCCTCTATCCTGCACCCTGCCCCCTCTCTCTCTCCCTTCTCCTCACACACACACACACACACACACACACACACACACACACACACACTCGCGCGCACGCGAACGAGCACGTAGACACACACACACACACACACACACACACACACACACACACACACACACTACACACAATCTGTCCTCAATCACGTTAAATGGGAAGATGTTAAACTGAAGAAGAAGAAGAAGAAGAAGAAGAAGAAGAACAACAACAACAACAACAACAACAACAACTACCACACACACACACAGACACACACACACACACACACACGCAAGGAGCTGTGATAGCTCCTATCCTGTTTAATATTTTGATCCATGATCTTCCTAAATCATTATCAAAAAACTGTTGAACTAGTACAATATGCGGATGATATCTGCATATGGATGAAAGTTACTTTAAAACGTCACACACCAGTTAGATCAATCAACTATATTAAAAAGTTATATCAAAATGAACTAGATAAAATTAGTAAGTACATGACTGAAAATGGATTGGCCCTTTCAGCTGAAAAATCGCATATGGTTCTGTTCAATACTGGCTATGATCCTGATCCTTTGCCCTCATTTCAAATAGATGGATTGTGCCTTGAATATAAAAAAGTTGTAAAATTTTTAGGAGTAAATTTAACTTCTAAATGAGCTGGAATTATCACATACAAACTATTCTAACAAAAGGTAAGAAAACATTAAACTTCTTGAAAATGGTGAGTCAACAATCCTGGGGTAAAGACAGTAAAGTATTAACACATTTAGCTACTGCGCTTGTACGATCAAAACTATCCTATGCCCAGAGACATTTTTTTTCAGCCCCAAAATATTTTAATTAAAAAGTTGCAGAGTATCGATAGTAAAGCTTACAAGATAGCTCTTGGTGTCCCGGTTCATGCATCAACTTTAAAAACTATATGGAGATCGGAATATTACCTTTTGAAGAAAAAAATGAAACTTGCATCTGCAAAATATATTTTAAGAAGTCATACACTACAAAATCTTAATACCAGTGAAACTGAATTAAACTCAGAAATAAATTTTCCTAACGGGCTCAAAAAATTGATTCTCTAAAATCGATAGCCTCATACACATCTGACTTATTTACAAAAGCAGGCACTGCACCTCAAAACGTAGCTCCTCGGGTGTCTTTTAGCACTATCCCGGAATGGGAACTTTGTAGAGCAAATTATGACATAGACTATACAAGTTTAAGAAAAAATGATGGACCCTTGTTGCCAACGAATGTTAAGTCACATATAAATGAAACTTATATAAATCACCTTAAAATCTATACAGATGGTTCTGTACTAGACAATCATTTGTCTGGTTCAGCATTCATAATTCCATCCTTAAAAATAGAGAAAGGTTACCACCTTGGAAAGAATATTTCATATTTACTGCGGAACTTGTTGCCATTATTATGGCATTAACCTTTCTTCATTTCAAAGAAGGGAAAAGGCACCAAAAAAAAAAAAAGGGATATTATTTACAAGATATCAGCAAATAAAACAGGTATGAAGAATCTCTACCAAGAGAGGATTTTTAAAAGTTTGATTTTTAGATTGAGGCTTAATGCCTTTAAAACCAAATTCTGTAAACATGTGACTTGTATTTGTGGCCAGCAAATCACTCCGTTCCATCTACTATTTTTTGTGCGATAGAATGAAACCCTATTTACCTGCTTGGTTGTTGAACACTGAACCGTCGATGTCAGTCTTTGAAGACATCATCTCTGACGAAACGAACATTTTTGAAGTTGTTCAAGGACTGATCAAGAGCCCCAGTTGGACATTTACTTTAACGTCTACCTTATTTTCTTAATCTTGGTGTTAGTTGCTTATTTAGTGTTTCTTTGAAAGTTTTGGATCCAGTTATGTGGTGTTTTTTTTTTTTTTTTTTTTTTTTTTTTTTTTTTTTTTTTTTTTTTTTTTTTTTTTTTCTAGGCCTAATTGCATTGTACATACCTACGTACGCGCCACACACACACATACACTTATAAACGATGCTTGTTTGCATACACTTACACCCCCCTCAATCTATCCCCTGTGTAACACACCTACACACCAACTCACACAAGCTAACTACGTATCTCCAATCAATTCCGTTCAGATTTGTTACTGAAACATTTGCAATGGCGTACCGTTGGTAGGCTATTGCAAACATTTGGCAGCAACAGGAAAAGTTCACTGGAATATGGAGCAATCAACTGGCATGCAAAGCGGAAAAAAAAATCATTAAGGTTATTCATCTCATACACAAGTCTTCCGGGCTCATATCAGGGTTGTAACAATGGCCACATTTATATTGCAAAACACAAACAAACTTAACGTCCACTAAGAAGTCTTTGCATGTATTCTAAAAAAAAATGGATGGACTAAAATAGGATCCATGTTACACACTAATTCTCCCCCTAACTACACCAACACCCACTGACCACAAACACACCTAACCACACACACACACACACACACACACACACACACACAAACATATGCCTACATTTAAGTACACGCACAAACATACCACAAGTCACCAACCCGTTCACATACGCATATCATGGCAAAAAAATGAACCCACCTATTATGGACAAATTCATCACATGAAGTTTTGTTACTGAAATGTTTGCGATGGCCTACCAATGATAGGCCATGGCATACATTTGGCAGCAACGAAACCTGTTTAATGTATCACATAGTAGTAAATCTACTGACATAAAAAGTTGAATAATTTAATTACACACCTTTCTCTGATAGTCATTCATACATTTGAAATAGGGATAGATTAAACACGATCTATTTTACACACACACACCTAAACACAGACACACCCCTAACCACAGTCACACACACACACACAAACGCCCACCCAACCACAGATAACCACACACATCTAGCCACAGACATACAAACCAACAGCTACATGTAAGCACACTCGCAAGCACATGACAAGTCACCCACCAGTTTACATACGCACATCATAGCAAGAACGGACCGATCTAATCCACAAATCATTACATGAAGTTCTGTTACTGAAATGTTTGCGATGGCCTGCCAATGATAGGCCATGGCATACATTTGACAGCAACACGACCCGTTAAATTACAAGCAGAGTAGTAAATCAACTGGCAAAAAAAAAGTCGAACAATTTCATTACTCACTTTTCTCTATCTTATAGTCCCACAGACCTCAGGGGGGTCATCTGAGGGCTATAGCAACGTCCACATCAGTGCTGTAATACAGTAACAACAACTCTCCCCCTTCCCCTCCCACAAAAAACAAAAAAAACAAACAAAACAAACATTGATACATGCTACAAAAAGATGGATTAAAATCTGATGTATTTCACACACACATCTTTATATATATATATATATACACATCTATATACACACATACATATATATATATATAAAATACAATAAATTCCAAGGATAAGTACCGAGCACCATTCCAGCAACTTACAGAGCAGCTAGGTGTTGCAATGACTGCAAGAAATATTGAATTATAAACAAAGCTTGCTCTTATATCTCAGATTGTAGAAATAGGGGGGTAATAAGCTTTCATATCTGCAGTGGTAGATGATTTTGCCTAACTGACAGTATGCGCTTGAGTGGGTGAATGGGGAATGATAAATGCTTCTCAAAATGAACCTTCAGCAAGCTTATAGTCCCGAAGCGGGAGACCATCTCCAATGGGGATTAAGCTCACTAACATATAACTCCTGGTCAGATACCGGTATTTCGAAACCTGATTGTTTCTCCTCAGTGACCGCGGAAAGTGGTTATTCAACTCCTCTGCCTTTTCCGTTTTAAAGAAGAATGCTATACCAGAAAAAGGCTGGTGTGCAATACCGTAGTATGTTTGTTGAGTTTTCAAAAAACTAACCAAAGGTGCCGCCTAAGAAGCAAAAGAAAATCATGAAAGAGCAAACAAGCTACATTTTCTTGTGAAAAGTAGAAAATATAAAAAGATAACCTCTGAAGACACAAGTGCTGAGGGCCAGTTCTTGGAATGAATCCGCAAGGGACTAAATTACAATAAAACAATAAAT
>JADBJO010010467.1:17500-60000 GCA_016801955.1 Conus betulinus | reverse complement strand
CACAAAACTAACGCCTACAAGCAAACACAGGTACACGCACAACCCTACTCACCGACGCTTTCACATTTGCACACCCTAACACCTATGAACCAAGTTATGCATCCACAATCTGCCAATGTATATCTTGTGTTTGGAATGAGCAACACACACACACATACACACACACGCGCGCGCGCGCGCGCGCGCGCGCGTGTGTATGTGTGTGTGTGTGTGTGTGTGTATACACATACACATATTATAAATATATATATAGATATAGATATGTGCATGTGCACATGCATATATATTATACAAAAACAAACATTGCATACATACATATGTATATATTATACAGAAAGATTTTCGGCTTTAATAGCCTTCTTCAGGGGGTACAGTCTGTAAAAGTAAAATCGTTCGCATTCTCCGCCCTCAGTCCTTCAGCACAAATCACGATATATAGGGGTCATATAAGTGCTGTTACAATACGTAAAATAAGACTATTAAAAAACAGACAAAACCCTCATATAAGTCCCCCAAAAAAATGTCTTTCACAAAGATGGCTTCAACCAGAATTTGACATAAATTCTCCCTCTCTCCTCCTCCCTTTTTCTCTCTCTTCCTCACACACACGCAAAGACATTTCCAAAAAAAGACGCCTGTTTGCACGCACGCACGCTCACCCCCCCCCCCCCCCCCCCATCACCCTAACCTAACCACTGCCCAACACATACACACACTGACTGACACAAGCAAGCTATATTATCTCTCCAGTTTCAAAACGAGATGACCGCGGGCAGAAAATGAAGCAAAATTTAAAGACACGGGGTTAGTTACCGCTGCAGGTACAGACAAACAGATTACAGGACAATCTGTCTTCTGAACCTGTGGCGGTAACTAACCCCGTGTCTTTTTTAAATTCTGTATCTCCAATTCCATTCAGATCTGTTACTGAACATTTGCAAACGGCGTACCATAGGCCTTTGCAAATGTTTGGCAGCATCACGAAACGTTTACTCTATTATCGAGAAATCAATCAACTGGCATTAAAAAAAAAAAAAAAAAAAAAAAAAAAACGGAAAAAAAATCATTACTCAGACTAATCTTTGTTACAGCCCACAGTCCTCAAAGGTAATCTCAGGTTTACAACAATGTCCACATTCATATGTGCTTTCGATCAATCCCATTCAGATTCATTATGGAAATGTTGGCAATGGCCTACCAAAGGAGCAACACAAACTGTCACTTTGAAGTACAGAGTAAACACCACCTGGCATCAACAGTGGCAAGATTTTATCACTCATTCTCATTTTTCTCATGCCCAGCCAACCGTAGGGATCATAGGAAGGCTGTCAACATTAGCAACGTAACACCCCCCCCCCCCCCCCCCCCCCCCCCCCACTAAAATGTCATACATGCAAGCCACAGATCTACCAACAAAATCCTTCATGCAATCATTTAGAGCACACCAAATTCACGGAAAACATACCTCTTCACATATACACATGAACCACGCGACCTATCTCTAGTCTACATGTTACGTTACTGAAATGTTCGCAATGGCGTATCAAAGATAGGCCCTCGCAAACGTTTGGCAGCAACACAACCAATTTATCCGTATGTGTGTATGTTAGCATCCGTGCGTGCCTGTGCGTGCTTGTGGACTAACACTAACAGTTCATTTTTTCTGTCTTTTTGCCAGCAGGCCGGCAGGCCGTAAGGGCCAGCACGTGAAACAAATCTTGGTAATCCATCTGTTTTAATATGTATGGATTGAGGTTTTGGCGGACTATTCGCTCATATCGTTTGTTTGCCATTAAAGGACATAATTTTGATATTACGGTCCGCCAAAACATCATCCATACAAACTAAAACAGATGGATTGTCGATCAGTTCGGTTCAGTTCAATGGTTTATTAATGTCTTTTCATCGCCAGATGATAATCAGACATTTAAAAACAACAAAAAAACCCTCTCCACACTCAACCTATCATCCATGTATTGTCAAGATCCGTTCACACATCTCTCTCTCTCTCTCTCTCTCTCTCACACACACACACACACACACACACACACACACATACACACGCGCGCGCGCGCACAGTGTGAGTGAGATCTGTCCGATTCACATGTACTCCGGTCTGTTGAACTGAGCTCGCTCTCCTCTCTCTTCTAGCGCCGAAGTGGTCCTTGCTATGCCCTACAACGTCGTGTGTGTCAGCAGCTCCGTTTTCCAGCAGCCCCCGGTACTTTAACTGCCTGTTAGTTTCTCCCATCTCTCTAAAAAGAAAATGGCGAATCAGTCATTTCTATATCCGCTGTCTTAGATCACAGAAAGGCGGCTAGGTTTCTTCCTGTTCACTGGGAAGGCTCCCTGTCTGCTCCGTCCCTTGCCTCTGTGGGTGCGTCCTGAAGTTCTTGCTGTCGGT
The DNA here is from genome assembly GCA_016801955.1 of Conus betulinus. Taxonomy (NCBI): domain Eukaryota; kingdom Metazoa; phylum Mollusca; class Gastropoda; order Neogastropoda; family Conidae; genus Conus; species Conus betulinus. Next base: position 57,596 of record JADBJO010010467.1, on the reverse strand, counting down.
TGGTGCAGCAGAGCTCCCGCTTTCTTCTTGCATCCCCTGGGAAAAGGATTCTCTGGAAGGCAGCCGTAGCCACCGAATTGAGCTCGTACGTTGTACGTCCTTGATGATGATACTGGTTGTCCATGGCACTATAACGCGGTGGTCCTCTGCTAGTGATGCGTGGGGAGTGGTCAACCCTGTGGCCTGCCAAACACAAAGCCTCGGATCAAATTCTGCGAAGAAGTCGCTAAACCATGAGAAAAAAAAACATGTTGAAAAGATAACAAAAGCGTAGAAAAGAGGTTTTCACACACACACACACACACACACACACACACACGCGCGCGCGCGCACGCACGCACGCACGCACGTCCAACCACCGAAACAAAACATCACACCTTGGTAAAAGAATGTTAGTGAAACCCGAACTGAAATCGCTGATTCAGTAGGGAAACACTGGGAGTCGCATGTCTCTGGTGAGGCCGTTGGTTGTCCAGGACACTGTAACGCGGTGGTCCTCTGGTAGTGATGCGTGAGGACTGGTCAGCCCTGTCACCTGCCAAACACAGAGCATCGAATTAAATTCTGCCGAAGAAGTGACTAATCCATAAGAAAAAAAAAAATCATGATTAAAAGACACAAGCCTAGGAAAGAAGTTCACGCACACCATACCCGGACACGCACACACGTCCACACACACAAGCATCAATACCTTTGACACCCACAATCAAGCCTTGGAAAAAGAAAACATGAATGTTGTTAATGAAACCTAAGCACTAGACAAGGCAAACGAATCCACGGACATTTTTTTTTCGTTTTAAAAAGAAAAAACAAGAGACTTCCCTCAAGCACATGACAGGTGGACACTGAACCCTATTACACAGGAGGACATTAAAATGACTGAATCTTATTAACGATGGGGGGTAAAACCCTAAAGAGCTCACATGTTGATTCTGGTTACTATGTCAGGCAGTATATGGATCAAAGGACGCTCAGATCAGAAGGCACCAGGTGCGCACTAGGCAGTATTTCAGGAAGATTAAGGACTGCCTCGAAGGCTCTGCAACTCAGCCTTCAAGTGATCTGAAAACATGCGTCAATGTTCCAGATCCTCAGCTCACGAGACCTGCTACATAGGTGGAGTCAATCTTTCCAGAAAATATTCCCTCTGGTCCCCCCCCCTTTTTTCGTACCTTTGTACCACAGACCACTGATCCAGGACACCAGAGCAACTAGTATGTTTCTTATATGAAAGACAGAACTAAGCGTTTGACAAGAAGACTCAAAACCCTGAGAAAGAAGTCACATAAGCCTGCGAATGAAGGAGACATCAATTTGACGAAAACACCACTCTAAAACCATACAGTGAAAGAGACACTAAACCTGAAAAGACTAAATTTTGTGAATAAAGACACTGAATAAGAAAACAGTTAACTAAATGGGCAGACACATACCTATGAAGGAACAGGATCACTACATTAGAAGCGCAGGAGAAGAAAGAAAAAGAGTGCAAAGACTGAAAAAAAATCTCCCAAACTCTCCTCCATTTCAGCTGCTTTCTCCAAGTTCACTTGCGCTGGTCCCCGTTTTCCACGGCCGTTCATGTGGGAGTCCTCTGTTCCTGTTGATGATAACATAAACGACATTGAACATATTTGAATTTTCTGTGGAAATAATTCGGATCCACTAAGTTCAGTAAAACTTTACCATTTTTTTCTTCACCCTCTGACATGTTTTTTGACATGATGGATAGTGAAAACGACATATAAACTCGGACCTGTCTTCCAATGCCAAAATATTTATTCCTTCAACACTCATTTATATATAGCTAAAAGGTATTGCTATAAACGGGTTAGTCGCTTGCCTCTGCAAATATTTTGTGTGCTCACTCATTTAACAATTACAGATATCTCTTTTCCTGTCTCATATCCTCCGTGTGTGTGTGTGTGTGTCTGAGTGTGTGTGTGTGTGTGTGTGTGTGTGTGTGTGTGTGTGTGTGTGTGTGTGTGTGCGTGTGTGCGTGCGTATGTGCGTGCGTGCATGCGCGTGTGTGTGCTTTGTGTGTGTGCGCGCGCGCGCTACATGTTACCCGCGCGCTGTGCGTGTGTGCGTGCGTGTGCGTGCGCGTGCGTGTGTGTTTGTGTGCTTGTGTCTATGCGTGTTAAGTGAGCAAGCGAGCGAGCGAGCGAGCGAGAGAGAGAGAGAGAGAGAGAGAGAGAGAGAGAGAGAGAGAGAGAGAGCGAGCGAGCGCCAGAGACAGAGAGATAGCGTTTGTCGAATGAACATCATTTCTATCGTTAATGTTTGTTGCTATATCATTATTACAATTCTACTACTACCACTATTATGACTGCTATCATTATCAGTATAATTAAAATTTTTCATATGTCTTATCAAGTAAGTGACTGACTAAATGTTTATAATCAACTACACACACTAAGCTCCAAAACTGATACGTAAGAATCGCCAGCAACACACAGATGCTTCAAATGCATCCAACCATATTTCCACTCCTCCCGCACATCCCACTCCCCCAAACCACCACCCATCTAACTAACAAAAACAGTCTTCAACTAATTAACAAGCGTAAGCAAACGCCTGCTATGCTCCAAAACACAGTAGGTTATCAGTTCTGTCGATTTGAAAGAAAAGGAAAGGTGTCCCTGGTTGATTGATTTAAAAGACGCCAGTGGAGCACAGCCAATGGGAAGAACGAACCGACAAAAAAAAAGTTCACGTAATGGGCGCATTGGTGTGCCATACCTCAAGTGAAATAATGAGAAGAGGACTCGATCGATTTGAAGCAGAGGGCTTCACTTCCACATACGCAAAGATCATTTGATGAAGAGGGAGCCATTGAACAGAATGTAAAACGGGAGAAATATCAGATACAGAGGAGCGACAAATTTGGCTTTTAAACTCTCCAAGATTTATTCAAGCAGCTTCAGAGCTACATCGTTATAATAATCACGACGAGACAGTACAAATGCCCAGACGAAATGAGGACCGTCATTTTGATAAAAGATTCTGATAAATGACACAAGAGGGGAACACTAAACCCTCCAAAGTCGGAACATGATTCTTCCTCTCTTCGTCTTATGTCTTCAACATTTCTTCAGAGTCTTGGTCTTTGCTCCCAAGAACTCACTGACCTGTAAGGAAGCATCATTGGCTCTGTCGCTTGCCATTGTGAGTGTGTACAGAAGTTCCTGCTGTTGGGTGACAGGACTATTTTATCCTGCGTATTCCGGCAATACATTTTCTGAAAGGTTGTAGCGGTGCACAGTTGAACTCGTTAACATACATAACAATATTCCATACCTGGAGTCATGTCCTTGGTAAGGATGCTGGCTGTCCAGAGCAGTTCAATGCAATGGTCCTCTGGTGGACTGGTGGGGATCCCTGGAGAGTGGCTAGCACTCTGTCCTGCCGAACAGACTTTGATTACATTCTGACGAAAAAGTCGCTCACAAACAGAACGAAGTCAATGGATCGTACTATGACGACATAAAAGCCTTTAGGGTATTTTACACACACACACACACCGTGGCTCTTAACACAAGAAATTAACCCTGGTAAATGTGACTATAGACAATGTGACTGAAGTCTTGCCTCTTGAAAAGAAATGAATTGCATGATGAGAGGGCCGTCATTTTGAAAGAAGATTCTGTTAAGTGTCAGAGGGGAATACTAAACGGTCTAAAGTCAGAGCACATCGAATCTTAAGACAGAAAAGACCTGTAATATCTTTCGAAGTCGGACTCTAAAACCGAAGTAAAATTGACAGACCATGTGAAAAGAGACCAAGAACTCTTACAAAAGGAGACTGTACCCTAGTCAAAGGACGACTCTAAGCCTAATTTAAGTAGGGGACTCCTGTGAAAAGAGACTAGACCCTGTGGAAACCAGACACAAGACCATACACAAAGATGACAATGGTCAGAGAAGAGAACACTACTTACTATGAAATGAGGACGCTAAACAAGAAGGAAAGAGGACAGTAACGTTTGTGAAAAGGGGAAACTAAACTCTGGAAGGATGACACAAACCACCTAAAAAAGACACTCAACTCTGTAAAAAAAAACACTAAACGAGAGAATACTAAACCCAATGTAGGTGTGCGCCGACTGCCAGATTACACTAGATATTCTGAACGAATGCCAGTACTTTCTATGAAAGAATCCACATGTTGACTGTGATTACCATGTCATGCGTTCTGTTGATCAAAGGACACTGGGATCAGGAGGTACCAGGTGATCACTAGGGAACACGTCAGGAAGAGATTTAAAGACTTCCTCAAGAACATTGTAGCCTATCTCCAAAAGATCTGAAAACATGCGTCCATGTTCCAGATCCCTGACTTATGAGACCTGCTGCATAGCTGGAGTCAGTCTTTCATACCTTTCCCGAAACGTATTCCCTCTGGTACCCCCTGTTTTTTTGTATCCTTGTTCCACATCACACTGACATAGGAGCTACTAGAGAAAGAACACTCTTGCTCTTGTGAAAAGAAGAAAGAGTCCTGCAAACTGAGTAATAAACTATGAAAACACTGTGAACATGAATGTATGAAATGAAGACGGTAATCCTTCTGAACGATAGTGATACTAATCCTCATCCAAAAAGGACGCTAGCTCTATGTAACGAGGACACTGAAGGCTAGAGAGAACAGTGATATCTTAATGGAGTAAGGCTCACAATCCTTTGAGAAAAGAGGATAATGTATTTGTGGAAGGAAAACGCTAAAACTTTGAATGAACATAAAACCCTGTGGAAGACCAGGATGACATGGAAGGAGGACGCAACATTCTACAGATTGAGGTAGGTACTAAATCCTGTGAAGGGAGGGTGCTACCCCCAGTTTAGCAGAAGAAGACATGAAGCCATATGAAAGACGATGATGCAAGGAGGAGACAAAGTCCCTTGAAAGAACTGGATGCTGAACCGTTTGGGAAGAGAACACACTGAACCCTATGAAAAAAAAGACAGTAAACCATGAGAGTAAGCAACCCTTTGAAAAGAGCACACCACATATACAATAAAAAAGAGGAAATCAAAGTCCAAGAAAAGACTCGACATCGTAAACTCTACAGCAGATTTTTAATGTTGACGGTTACCGTGTCAGACTTTCGACGGGGTTATAGGATACCGAGATCAGAAGGTACCAACACGGAAAAGAAAATTTCTGTGAAGTGTATTAAAGACTTCATCAGTAATTCAGCTTGTGACGGATCTGGGTGGTCTGATACACACTGTAATTTCGTGGTTCCAGAAGATACTGATATAGAAACGGCCACATTGATCCAAAAGATAGACACTTTATCCTGGGAAAGAATAGGACATTAAATCCTTGGAAAGAGAAAGAAATACACTACTAAAACAATCACATAAACATGACAAGGAGATACTGAAACTGCTGGTGAAAGAGACACTGAGCTTGAAAGAGATAATGCAAAGTCCTTTCTACGAAGATAACACTAAATCCTGAAGGAAAGTAATACTGAATGTTAAATCTTCAAAAAACAAGTTAAAAAGACACCAAACTCAAAAGAACAAGAAACTAAAACAGTGTCAAAATACTAAGCTGCGATACAAGAGAGACAATACTGGAAGAAGGACAGGAAGGTGGAGAACATGAAAGAGAAAACATGGAATCTGAACAACATTGTTAAGCACTCCCCTTTTCTTAAGTAAACTTCCCAGGTTCTCGTGACCTGTCTCCGTCTTCCATGGCTGCCGAGGTAGATTTCCGTTGTCTCTGGCCGTTGATGGAGCAGGTCCTTCTCTCTGTTGATGAGAAATCAAGACCTCCTTCAATCACTGGACTGTACACGGAGAAAAAACAAGCCTGCCTGACCCAGCTAATTTTGCAATGGCAATTTCATGTTTTTGAGGCGTTCTCTTGCCATCGGGCAGCAATTTGAATCACACCACGTGATATGGAAGCTGCATAGAAGTTTTCTCCTAAGCCCACTGCCTCACCAATCGCACTCTAATGCATTTATGCCGCTTTCACTCTCTGTATGTACGAGTTGAAGCCAGTAGACGATGGGGCGTTTTGAGCGTGAGCATGTACTGTATAAGCGTGTACGCGAGAAAGAGAGCGAGCGAGTGACAGGAAAAGGGAAAGGGAGGGAGAGACAGAGACAGAGAGAGAGAGAGAGAGAGTCAGAAGGGGACAGTGAGAAAGAGAGCGAGCGTGTTGTATGTGCGTATGTGTGAACCGACACGCGCTGGTGTGTGTGCGTGTGCGTGTGCGCGTGTGTGTGTGTGTGTGTGTGTACGTCGGCATTTGCAGTTCACATTAACTGAAGACATTTCAAGGTTGCAAACAACCCTGTTTTTTTTTTTTTATCTGACCCCTCTTAAGAATGCGATTGTTCCAGAATGAAAACATCTGAAAAAATGTAAGGTAAGAAGCAGTGCTGTACCTCTCGTCTCTGGTCTGTAGTTCTGGAGGATTCTTCCTCTAGTTCACCACCACACAGGCAGTTCCGTGTCCTCGTCGATCCATGTCTTTGGGGTCAGCATGGAGCGGGCATCTGTCATGACAGTGTACATGCATGGGTGACGTTTTCAACTTTTGACAAGAACCATAAGTAAACAGTGCTTGAATTTCTAACTTTTTGTCATTGATTGGACGGCGAGGCATGTGATTGGTAAGAAAAGCTCACCGTTTGTAGTACGGGTGTGTTCTCGATATGTAGGGCAGTCCAGCAGTTGCCAGACGGGAGGAAAGGGCGCTGGGCTTGGACTCAGTCGTTGGCATGTTTCTCAACCTTGGGGGTGTAAAAGGGAAAACCAAGTTTCCCTTGAGGCCAGGGGACGGCCGATTTAGATGTAGTGCAGACAGAAGTCTGCCAAGGATTCCTTGGTGAGAATATTGCTTCCCTATGAGTAAGTTGTCAGTTGGGGAATAATAAATACATGAAGAGAAAAGAAAAATTAATAAGTAAATGTACACGATTGATGTGACTACAAAAAGTAAATAAATAAATAAATAATGCCCTGTGTAATGAAAAGCGCTTTGTGAAAACGCGTAATTGATTTTATCGGAAATCATACAAATCGTTTTTTGAGATTAATACTGTTTTAAAGATTTCACTTAGTATCCCCAACTGTAGGTAGGATGTGTTTTGAATCCCGATCGCAAAAAATGCGTCATCTTTTTGTACTGTTTTGTGTAGAATATCTTTAAAATATTAATGAAAACTTACATATTCTCTCGTTAAGATTTGGTTTTTTTTTTCCTGAAAACCTCTGCGTCCAATCCTGGGACACAAGTTCCTTCCTCCTGGAAACCTAATGTCTGCTGTGGAATGTTTTTTGAAAAAAAACATTCCGCGCCAAAAGTTTGATATAAAAAAATAAGTGAAATGTATGATCGATATGCTGCCTTTTGAACGAAAGAAAGTGAACTACCTCTATGGTGTCATGCAGATATTTTGTGATTTTTTTTTCTGAATTTGTGATTTTTTTTGTGTGTGTTGACAAAATTGGTTAAGGGAACTCAAAAAGGGTGAATCATGTTTCTCCCGTCTCTCCGCTAAATGTCGTGAACGGAGTACATGCGCACGTATGGAATAAACACGACGTGGTGCGTGATCGAGTGTTGGAAATCAGAGGGCGACAGCATCTCTGTAGGACATCTTGTGTCGTTTATTTCCACTTGCCTGCAGTGGCAGTAAATGGCAGGGGTAATCTGCACTGCAGCTTGTGTCTATTGACGTAAAGCATTTTGTGTCCTGTCAAAGCATGATGATGGTGGTGTTATATGCACTACACATACGATGCATAACATGCCTTTCCGTACTCCAGTAACCATTGTGATCAAGGTCTTCTGCTCTTTAACAATATATGGTCTCTGCCTATTTCCCTGCTGCTCACAGTTTAGCGACCTGGTCTACAAATTCTGTTCCCATCTTACTACAATTGCAGTCATACAGCCCAGCCCACAGAATGGCTCATGATCCTATGGTGAGAAAGCATTCACCTTAACACTGTCAAGTCAGTCTGTGTCGGCCTGACGCTGTTTACTCCTCAGCTCCTCTAACTTATCCATTTACATGGTTTCCAGGAACGACTGGGCATCTGTGAAGATGACCGCCTGTCTGCTGTCACGCATGGAGGCAGCTTTCAGGCTGACCATCATAAACAGAGCCTAATCCCTATGATCTGAAATTGAAATGACTTTCTGGTTTGAAATTCTTTTCATTTTCCCGACACATCTGGAAATGACGCTGACCGTGGACTCTGTTGCAGTTATGGCACATCCGCCTGTGTCCCAGTGGATCCAGCCTCGTTCTTGTTCTCCATCAAAACCAGTGCCATCACTTTCTGTGCACAGATGTCCTACTTTTCAAACAACAGGAATAGTTGGCTATGGTTTCCACGCCTGATATCTTTCCTATTTTCGTGTTTAAGTGTCTGCTGGAGATCTGCCAGTGTTCAATTCATTTGTTCCCATGTCTGTCGAATTTTGCTCTCTCTGTTGTCGTGTACTTGAAGTTTCTTGCTGACGTGGATATCACTTCCCATTGGTGTAGACCCTAACAAAGTTATCTGCTACCTGCTTTCCTATCAGCAGCTCTCCGTTTTCAACGAAAGTGATCCGATGGTCCCTGCTCGCTCTTAATCCCGAGCATCAAATTTCACAGCCTCACTGTCAAAATTATACGATGCAGTCTTCTGTCTTCAACCTTTCTTCACAGCCTCAGTCTGTGCCCTCAAGAACTTTTCACTGATCTGTAAGGAAGCATTATTGATTGCTGTTGTGAGTGTATACTGAAGTTTGCACTGTTGGGTTGTGAACAAGGGCTCCTTTTTGTCCTGCTTATCCCGATAACACATTTTCTGTAAGATTGTAGCAGTGCAGAGTTCAACTCGTTAACATACATAATATTCCGTACCTGGAGTCATGTCCTTGGTGAAGATGTTGGCTGTCCAGAGCAGTGCAATGCAATGGTCCTCCAGTAGACTGGTGGGGATCCCTGGAGAGTGGCCAGCACTCCGTCCTGCCGAACACAAAGACTTAGATGACATTCTGACGAAAAAGAAGTCGCACACAATTAGAACGAAGTCAAAGAATCGTGCCATGAAGACGTAAAACTCTTTATGGCAGTTCTACACACACACACACACACACACACACACACACACACACACACACACACACGTGTACACGCGCGCGCGCGCGCAAACACATACTCCGGCTCTTGATACATGACACTAACCCTAGGAAAAAGCGATTATAGACAATGTGACTGAAGCTTTAGCTCTAGAAAAGAAATCAATTGCATGAAGACAGAACTGTCACTTTGAAAGAAGATTCTTTTAAATGATACACGAGGGGAACACTAAACCCTCTAAAATTAGCGCACACTAAATCTTAAGACCGAAAAGGCCTGTGATCTATTTGGAAGACAGACACTAAACCAAAGTAAAAATGACAGACCATGTGGAAGGAGACCGTGAACTCTTACAAAAGGAGACTACACCAAAGTCAAAGGAGGACTCGAAGCCTGATGTAAGTAGGGAACTCCTGTGAAAGAATACTCAACTGTATCAAAGGACGTTAAGCCCTGTGGATTCAAGACAAGACCATACACAATGCTGACAGTGGTCAGAGAAGAGGACACTAGTTACTAGTGGACGCTAAACAAGGTCAGAGGACAGTAACGTTTGTTAAAACCGGAACCTAAACGTCTGGAAGGATGACATAAGCCACCTAGGACACCCAACCCCTGTGAAAAAAAAAAAACACTATACGAGAAGATACTACACCCAATGTGTCTGTCCACTTCTTTCGAGATTAACTAGATCTTATGAATGAAGGCCAGTGCAATCTATGAAAGAATCCACATGTTGACTGTGATTACCATGTCGTGTGTTCTGTTGATCAAGGACACGCGGATCAGGAGGTACCAGGTGATCACTAGGGAACACGTCAGGAAGAGGTTTAAAGAATTCCTCAAAATCTTTGCAGCTCAGCCCCAAAAGATCTGAAAACATGCGTCCATGTTCCAGATCCCTGACTTAGGGAGACCTGCTGCATAGCTGGAGTCCATCTTTCATACCTTTCCCGAACAGTATTCCCTCTGGTACCCCCAGTGTTTGTATCCTTGTTCCACAGCACACTGACATAGGAGCTGCTAGAGAAAGAACACTCTTGCTCTAGTGAAAAGAAGAAAGAAAACAAAAAGGAAGAAAAAGTCCTGCAAACTGAGAAATAAACTATGTAAACAATGTGAATATGAATGTATGAAATAAAGCCAGTAATCCTTTTGAACGATAGTAATACTAATCCTCATCAAAAGAGAATGCTAACTCTATGTAACGAAGACACTGAAGGCTAGAGAGAACAACAATATCATAAAGGACTAAGGCAGTAAATTCTTTGAGAAAAGGATACTAAATTTGTGGAAGGAAACCACTAAAACTTTGAATGAACATAAAACCACATGGAAGAACAGACGATAAGAAAGGAGGACGCAAAATTCTACCCAAGGTAGGTACTAAATCCTGTGAAAGGGAGGGCGCTACATCCTGTTCAAGAAGAAGACATGAAGCCCTATGAAAGGACGATGATGCAAGGAGAAGACAAAGTCTCTTGACAGAACTGGATGCTGAACTGTTTGGAAAGAGCACACTAAACCCTATGAAAAGGAACAGTAAACCATATGAAAGTAGACAACCCTGTGAAAAGAACACACTACATATACAATGAAAAAGAGAAAATCAAATTCTAAGAGAAGACAACCCTGTAAACCAAGTACCTCAAACCCTTCTGTTATAGAAGATTTTAAATTTGACTGTTACCTTGTCAGACTTTGATGGATACCCAGAGATCAGAAGGTACCATTACGGAAAAGAAAATTTCTGTGAAGTGTATTAAAGACTTAGTAGCTCAGCTTGTTATGGATCTGGGTGGTCTAATACCTCCTACATTTCGTGGTTCCATAAGATACTGTTATAAAAACAGCCACACTGATCCAAGAGAAAGACACTTTATCCTGGAAAAGAAAAGGACATTAAATTCCCGGAAAGAGAAAAATACACTACTAATACAATCACATAAACCTGACAAGGAGGTACTGAAACTGCTGCTGAAAGAGACACTGAGCTTGGAGGAGATGACGCACAGTCCTTTGCATGAAGATAACACTAAATCCTGAAGGAAAATAATGCTGAATATCAAATATTAAAAAAAAAAAAAAACTAAAAAAGACACCAAACTCAAAAGAAGAACAAGAAATTAAGACAGTGGGAAAATACTAAGCTGCGATATAAGAGAGGCAATACTGGAAGGACAGGAAGGTGGAGAACATGAAAGAAAACATGGACTCTTAACAACATTGTAAGCACTCCCCTTTTCTTAAGTAAACTTCCCAGGGTCTTGTGACTTGTCTCCGTCTTCCATGGCTGCTGAGGTAGACTTCTGTTGTCTCTGGACGTTGATGGAGCAGATCCTTCTCTCTGTTGATGAGAAATCAAGACCTCCTTTAATTCTTGGTCTGTATGCTGGGAAAAAAAAAACAGACAGACCTGACCCACCTAAGTTAGCGATGCCTGCTTTATGTTTTTGAAATGCTGTCTTGCCATCTGTCTGTAATTTGAATCACATCACAAGATGTGGGGGCTGCATAAAAGCTTTCTCCTATCCCCATTGCGTCACCAGTGGCACTGTTATGCATTTATGCTGCTTTCGTTTTCTGTATGTATGAGTTTAAGCAAGTAGACGTTGGGGTGTTTGAGTGTGAGCATGTACTATATGAGCGTGCGCGAGAGAGCGAGCGAGCGAGCGAGAGCGAGAGCGAGAGAGACAGAGAGAGAGAGAGATGGAGTCAGAAAGTGACAGTGAAATAGAGTGTTGTATGTGTGAACCACACGCGCTCTTTTATGTGTGTGTGTGTGTGTGTGTGTGTGTGTGTGTGTGTGTGTGTGTGTGTGTGCACGTCAGCGTGCATTTGCAGCTGACATTGACATTTCAACGTTGCAAATCCTGTTTTTTTTTAAACTGACCCTTCTAAGAATGTGATTGTTCCAGAATAAAAACATCTTAAAAAATGTAAGGTATGAAGCGGTGCTGTACCTCATCTCTGGTCTATAGTTCCGGAGGATTCTTCCTTTAGTTTGCACACTGGCAGTCCCGTCTCCTTGTCAATCAATGTCTCTCGGGTCAGCATGGAGTGGGCATCTGTCATGACAGTGTACATGCGCAGGTGATGTGTTCAACTTTTGACAAGAAAACAGCACAATAAGTAAACTGTTTGAATCCCCAACTTTTTCTTGTCATTGGTTAGACACCAATAATTGCTGAGAGAAGCTCACTGTTTTGTAGTACGAGTGTGCTACCGATACGTAGGACAGTCCAGGAGTTGCAAGACGGGAGGAAAGGTCGCTCGGCTTGGGCTTAGTCGTTAGCATGTTTTTCAACCTTGGAGGGGTATAAAGGGAAAACCTAGTTTTCTCTGAGGCCAGGGAGTGGTCAATTTTGATGTAGTGCAGACAGAAGTCTGCCAGGGATTCCTTGGTTAGAATATTAATTCTCTCTGGGTAAGTTACCAGTGGGGAAAATAAATATATAAAGAGAAAAGAAAGATTATCAAGTAAATGTAAACGATTGATGAGTAAAAAAAGTAAATGAATAAAAAACGACCTTGTGTAATGAAAAGCATTTTGTGAAAACGAATAATTGACTTCATAGGAAGTAATGCAAATCATTTCTTTTTTATCAATATTTTTATAAAGATTTCACTTTGCATCCCCAACTGTAGGTAGGATGCGTATTTTTTTGTAATGTGTTGTGTAGAATGTCTTAAAAATATTAATTTAAATTTACATATTCTTTCCTTAGGATTTGGGGTTTCTTTTCTGAAAACCCTCAGCGTCCAATCCTGGGACTCAAGTTCCTTCCACCTGGAAACCTAATTTCTGCTGGTGGAATGTTTTTAGAAAAAAATGAACATTTCCGCACCAAAAATTTGATACAAGGTTGATTCATCCCTTCAAAAAACATTGTTTTTTTTTTGTTATGCGGCAACCAATGATGGAATCTCACACAGCAGTGTGTAATCCAGCCTGTGTCAACTGGTAGTGCGCGCACGGGGGTCTTGGTGACCTCGTTACCGCGCGGGATAAAAAGTGCAAAGTTGCGTTAACTGTGCCTGTTTTGCATCAAGCTTGCTGGCGACACAAGATGTGTAAAATGAAAAATCTTTTTTCCCGTGCAAGAGCAGTCTCTCAAGTGAGTTTTATGCCCCTTCTTTTGGCTGTTTAAGCGCGGGGTTGGTTACTGTCAGCCCTTTTCACCCATGCCACCACGAAGAAAACTTAGCACCTTTGACAAAACCAGGGCGATTGCGTGGATACAAGATGGCATTGCAAAGGCTGAAGTGGCGCGACGACTTGGTGTGCATCATTCAGTTATTGTTAGACTGAATCAGCGTTTTAGGGCGACCAACAGCGTTGAAGAGAGGCCACGGTCAGGTCGGCCTAGGCAGACTACTCCCAGAGAAGATCGTTTCATCGAGAGGCAGGCCCTATTGCAGCGGGATACCACTTCCACCAGCATCCAAAGGCAGCTTCGTATGGCAAATAACACCATCCTCAGCCGTCAAGCCATACGAAACCGTCTTCACCACTTCGGCCTCAGATCACGTCGCCCAGCTGTTCGACCACGACTGCTAGCAGCCCATAGGCTGGCTCGCCGAGCTTTCTGCCATCGTCATGTGAGATGGAACCAACAACAGTGGTCCCAGGTCCTCTTTTCAGATGAGTCGCGGTTTAGTCTTGAACACAATGACGGCCGAACTAGAGTTTGGAGGCGTGTTGGTGAACGTTACATTGATGCAGCTGTTCGCCAGACCAGGGCCTTTGGGGGAGGATCTGTTATGGTATGGGGTGCCTTCAGCCTCCACCACAAGACACCACTCTACCATATTGATGGAAACCTCACAGGCATCCGCTATCGGGATGAAATCCTGGCGCCTTTCGTTGTTCCGACCATGCAACGGATAGGACCCATGGCAGTCTTCCAAGACGACAATGCTCGGCCACATAGGGCCCGGGTGGCCGAAAACTTCATTGTGCAGGCCGGCATCAACAGGATGATCTTCCCGGCGTATAGTCCCGACCTCAATCCCATCGAGCATATGTGGGATGAGTTGGGGAGACGTGTGAAGGAGAACCATCCACCTCCCAGAGACCGCCAGGATCTCTTCCAATGCTGCAACTGGAATGGCAGAGAATCCCTCAGAGGGTCATCAGAACACTGGTCAACTCGATGAGGAGTCGCTGCGTGGAATGTCTCGCCAATGGCGGTGGCCACACCCACTATTGAAATGATTTGTGAACTGAACAGATTTTGCGAACTTTGATTTCGACCCATCCTCTGTTTAATTGTCTGTAAATCAACAACCGTTCATTCGATCCCAATGAAATTCAATGTACGTTGGAACAAGATAATGAATTAAATCTGTTCCAATTTCAAAATCGTGGCTTTTATATTTATACGATGCATAACATGCCTTTCTGTACTCCAGTAACCATTGTGATCAAGGTCTTCTGCTCTTTAACAATATGTGGTCTCTGCCTATTTCCCTGCTACCCACAGTTTAGCGACCTGCTCTACAAAGTCTCGTTCCCGTCTTACAATTCCATTCATGTAGCCCAGCCCACAGAATGGTTCACGATCCTATGATGAGAAAGCATTCACCTTAACACTGTCAAGTCAGTCTGTGTCGGCCTGAAGCAGCTTTCTCCACAGCTCTTCTAATTTATCCATTGACATGGTTTCCAGGAATGGCTGGGCAGCTGTGAAGATGACCGCCTGTCTGCTGTCACGTCTGGCGGCAACTTTCAGGTTGACCGCCGCTGACAGAGCCTCATCCTATGACTTGAGATTAGAATGATTCTTTCTGGTTTGAAATTCCTTTCGTTTTGCCGACACATCACGAAACCTGATGCAGACTGCGGACCCCATTGCAGTTATGGCACATCCCTCCGTGTCCCAGTGGATCCAGACCCGTTCTTGTTCTCCATCAAAACCAGTGTCAGCGCTTTCTGTGCACTTATGTCCTACTTTTCAAACAACAGGAATAGTGGGCTATGGTTTCCGGGCCTGGTATCTTTCCGGTTTTCGTGTTTAAGTGTCTGCTGGAGATCTGCCAGTGTGTACAGTGTTCAATTCATTTTTTCTCGTGTCTGTCGAATTTCGTTCTCTCTGCTCTCTTATAGTTGGACTGAAGTGTTGTTTCCTGACATGGATCTCTCTTTCATTGGTGTAGACCCTAGCAATGAGATCTGCTACCTGCTTTCCTATCAGCAGCTCTCCGTTTTCCACGAGTGTGATCTGATGGTCCTTGCTCGCTCTTAATCCCGAGTATCATTTTTCAAAGCCTCATTCTCAAAATTATACAATGCAGTCTTCTGTCTTCAACATTTCTTCACAGCCTCAGTCTGTGCCCTCAAGAACTGTTCATTGATCTGTAAGGAAGCATTATTGATTGCCGTTGTGAGTGAAAAAACTGAAGTTCGTACTGTTGGGTTGTGAACAAGGGCTCCTTTTTGTCCTGCTTATCCCGGTAATACATTTTCTGAAAGGTTGTATCAGTGCACCGCTTAACTCGTTATCATATATAATAGTATTCCATACCTGGAGTCATGTTCTTGGTGAAGATGTTGGTTGTTCAGAGCAGTGCAATGGAATGGTCCTCCAGTAGACTGGTGGGGATCCCTGGAGAGTGGCCAGCCCTCTGTCCTGCCAATCACAAAGACTTGGATGAAATTCTGACGAAATCGATGAATCGTGCTTTGAAGACGTAAAACCCTTTATGGTAATTCTACACACGCACGCACGCAAACGCAAACACACACGCATGCGCGCGCGCACACACACACACACACGAGCGCGCGCGTGCGCAAACACACACACACACACACACACACACACACACACACATACTCTGGCTCTTGATTCATGACACTAATCCTAGGAAAAGTGATTATGGACAATATGACTGAAGCTTTAGCTTTAGAAAATTTATTGCATGAAGAGAGGACCGTCATTTTTAAAGAAGATTCTGCTAAATGATACAAGAGGGGAACACTAAACCCTCTAAAATTAGTGCACACTAAATCTTAAGACAGAAAAGACCTTAATCCATTTGGAAGACAGACACTAAAACCAAAGTAAAAATAACAGACCATGTGAAAGGAGACCACAACCCTCTTACAAAAGGAGACTACATCAAAGTCAAAGGAGGACTCGAGGCCTGATGTAAGTAGGAAACTCCTGTGAAAGAATACTCAACTGTATCAAAGGACACTATACCCTGTGGATTCAAGACAAGACTATACACAATGCTGACACCGACAGAATATACTTGTAATACCTTTCGAAACCGGACTCTAAAACCAAAGTAAAATTGACAAACTATGTGAAAGGAGACCATAAACTCTTACAAAAGGAGACTATACCCAAAGGACTGTAAGCCTGAAGTAAGTAGGGGATTCCTATGAAAGGATACTCAACCGTATCAAAGGACGCTAAACCCTGTGGATTCAAGACAAGACCATACTCAAAGCTGACAATGGTCAGAGAAGAGGACACTAGTGACTATGAAATGAGGACGCTAAACAAGAAGAAAGAGGACAGTTGTAACACAGTAACGACTGTGTAAAGGGGAAATTAAACCACTGGATGGATGACACAAGCCACCTAAGACTCTCAACCTTGTGCAAAAAAAAAACACTAAACGAGAAGATACTACACCCAATGTGTCTGTGCACTCTTGCGACATTAAACTAGATCTTATGAACGACGGCCAGTGCAGTCTATGAAAGAATCCACGTGTTGACTGTGATTACCATGTCATGCGTTCTGTTGATCACAGGACACTGGGATCAGGAGGTACCAGGTGATCACTAGGAAATACGTCAGGAAGAGGTTTAAAGACTTCCTCAAGACATTGCAACTCAGCCCAAAAAGATTTGAAAACATGCGTCCATGTTTCAGATCCCTGACGTAGGAGACCTGCCACATAGCTGGAGTCAGTCTTTCATACATTTTCCCGAAACGTATTCCCTCTGGTACCCCTGTTTTTTGTATCCTTGTTCCACAGCACACTGACATTGAAGCTGCTAGAGAAAGAACACTCTTGCTCAAGTGAATAGAAGAGAGTCCTGCACACTGAGAAATAATCTATGAAAACACTGTGAACATGAATGTATGAAATGAAGACAGTAAATCCTTTTGAACGACAGTGATACTAATCCTCATCAAAGAGGAGGCTAGCTTTATGTAACGAGGACACTGAAGGCTAGAGAGAGCAGTGACATCTTAAAGGACTAAATCCTTTGAGAAAAGAGAATAATACATTTGTGGAAGGAAAAACACTAAAACTTTGAATGAACATAAAACCACATGGAAGAATAGACGATATGAAAGGAGGACGCAAAATTCTACATATTAAGGTAGGTACTAAATCCTGTGAAGGGAGGGAGTTCATCCTGTTTAGGAAGAAGACATGAAGCCCTTCGAAAGGACAATAATGCAGGGAACAGACAAAATCTTTTGAAATAACTGGATGCTGAACCGTTTGGGAAGAGGACACTGAACCCTATGAAAAAAGGATGGTAAACCATGAAAGTAAACAACCCTTTGAAAAGAGCACACCACATATACAATAAAAAGAGGAAATCAAATTCTAAAAAAGACTCGACACCGTAAACTCTATAGCAGAATTTTAATGTTGACTGTTACCGTGTCAGACTTTCGATGGGGTTATAGGATACGCAGATCAGAAGGTACCAACACAGAAAAGAAAATTTCTGTGAAGTGTATTAAAGACTTCATCAGTAGTTCAGCTTGTGACGGATCTGGGTGGTCTGATACACTGTAATTTCGTGGTTCCAGAAGATACTGATATAGAAACGGCCACATTGATCCAAAAGATAGACACTTTATCCTGGGAAAGAAAAGGACATTAAATCCTTGGAAAGAGAAAGAAATACACTACTAAAACAATCACATAAACATGACAAGGAGATACTGAAACTGCTGGTGAAAGAGACACTGAGCTTGGAAGAGATAATGCAAAGTCCTTTCTATGAAGATAACTCTAAATCCTGAAGGAAAGTAATACTGAATATTAAATCTTCAAAAAACAAGTTAAAAAGACACCAAACTCAAAAGAACAAGAAACTAAAACAGTGTCAAAATACTAAGCTGCGATACAAGAGAGACAATACTGGAAGAATGACAGGAAGATGGAGAACACGAAAAAGAGAAAACATGGAACTGAACAACATTATAAGCACTCCCATTTTCTTAAGTAAATTTCCCAGGTTCTCGTGACCTGTCTCCGTCTTCCATGGCTGCTGAGGTAGATTTCCCTTGTCTCTGGCTGTTGATGGAGCAGATCCTTCTCTCTGTTGATGAGAAATCAAGACCTCCTTCAATCATTGGACTGTACACAGAGAAAAAACAAGCCTACTTGACCCAGCTAATTTTGCAATGGCAATTTCATGTTTTTGAGGCGTTCTCTTGCATTCGGGCAGTAATTTGAATCACATCACGTGATATGGAAGGTGCATAGAAGTTTTCTCCTAAGCCCACTGCCTCACCAATCGCACTCTAATGCATTTATGCCGCTTTCACTCTCTGTATGTACGAGTTGAAGCAAGTAGACGATGGGGCGTTTTGAGCGTGAACATGTACTGTATAAGCGTGTACGCGAGAAAGAGAGCGAGCGAGAGACCAGAAAAGGAAAAGGGAGGGAGAGACAGAGAGAGAGAGAGAGAGAGTCAGAAGGGGACAGTGAGAGAGAGAGAGAGCGTGTTGTATGTGCGTATGTGTGAACCGACACGCGCTGGTGGGTGTGCGTGTGCGTGAGTGTGTGTGTGTGTACGTCGGCGTGCATTTGCAGTTCACATTAACTGAAGACATTTCAAGGTTGCAAACAACCCTTTTTTTTATTTTTTTTATCTGACCCCTCTTAAGAATGCGATTGTTCCAGAATGAAAACATCTGAAAAAATGTAAGGTAAGAAGCAGTGCTGTACCTCGTCTCTGGTCTGTAGTTCTGGAGGATTCTTCCTCTAGTTCATCATCACACAGGCAGTTCCGTGTCCTCGTCGATCCATGTCTTTGGGGTCAGCATGGAGCGGGCATCTGTCATGACAGGGTATATGCATGGGTGATGTTTTCAACTTTTGACAAGAAACCATAAGTAAACAGTGCTTGAATTTCTAACTTTTTGTCATTGATTGGACGGTGAGGCATATAATTGGTAAGAGAAGCTCACCGTTTGTAGTACGGTTGTGTTCTCGATATGTAGGGCAGTCCAGCAGTTGCCAGACGGAGGGAAAGGGCGCTGGGGCTTGGGCTCAGTCGTTAGCATGTTTCTCAACCTTGGGGGGTGTAAAGGGAAAGCCTAGCTTTCCTTGAGGCCACGGGACGGCCGATTTAGATGTAGTGCAGACAGAAGTCTGCCAAGGATTCCTTGGTGAGAATATTGCTTCCCTATGAGCAAGTTGTCAGTTGTTGAATAATAAATGCATGAAGCGAAAAGAAAACTTGTTAAGTAAATGTACACGATTGATGTGACTACAAAAAAAGCAAATAATAAATAAATAATAAATAATGCCCTTGCATAATGAAAAGCGCTTTGTGAAAACGCATGATGGATTTTATCGGAAATCATACAAATCGTTTTTTTGAGATTAATACTGTTTTAAAGATTTCACTTAGTATCCCCAACTGTAGGTAGGATGTGTTTTGAATCCCGATCAAAAAAAAAAAATGCGTTATCTTTTTGTATTGTTTTGTGTAGAATGTCTTAAAAATATTAATGAAAACTTACATATTCTCTCGTTAAGATTTGGGTTTTTTTCTGAAAACCTCAGCGTCCAATCCTGGGACACAAGTTCCTTCCTCCTGGAAACCTAATGTCTGCTGGTGGAATGTTTTTAGAAAAAAACACATTCCGCGCCAAAAGTTTGATATAAAAAATAAGTGAAATGTATGATCTATATGCTGCCTTTTGAACGAAAGAAAGTGAACTACCTCTATGGTGTTATGCAGCTATTTTTGTTATTTTTTTTTCTGAATTTGTGATTTTTTTGTGTTGTTGACAATTTTTTTTTTTTTTTTTGCTGTCCCAACCTCTGCACCACCTCAGAGGCAGTGCACCCACGCCGCTCATTCCGACACCCTGTCCACAGCTACAGCCCGGTCGGCCCCGCCGCAGCCCCGGCACCGGCAATCCACAGGGAGCAGTCAATGTCAAGTCGTCAAGAGGCAACCCACCGGAGGAGACACTGCACTGCTGCCGAGTCACTTCGGTGGTGTTCAGTGGCGCCTGTTCTGATCTAACATACGTAGGACACCACCTACTAAGCCCCCTACTGACGACAATAATTGCTTAGTCGCGGAGCCGGCGTGAGTGAGCTCTCCCCCCCCGAGGGCGCCACCACGTCTGTCCAACGACAGCCCCCATGGACTCGCCGATACCGGTGACCCCGACGGAACCAAATCAAGGCCACAGACGCGGAGAGGACATCGAAACTGAGGTCACCATGAGAGCAGGGCATGAAGAGGGCCACAGAACTTGAGACATTTTTTTTTTTTTTTTAAATGCTGATCGATGAGAATGAGGATGATTAAGATGATGCTACGAATTTCCATTTCGGTCTGAGACTACATGACAGGGCTGTACTCTACGCTTCCTTTCAATATATATCCCGGCGTCAACCAGGCCCGAGAGATACAGGCACCTGCAGTGTTGGTCAGGAAATTTGAGCAACACTCTCAGAAACGCATCCATTAAGTGGATGAAACTCGACTGTGTGGTCCCAGTCTTCCCAACTGAGCCCATAGCAAACTCAACTCTGGGTAGGAGCCGGTCGGGGCAGAAAAAACCCACATGACTGATGGGATTCGAACCCACGACCTCCCAGCCGGGAGTCCGCGACGCTAACCACTTCGCCACGGCGGCTGGTTGTGTTGTTGACAAAATTGGTTACGGGAACTCAAAAAGGTGAATTCATGTTTCTCCCGTCTCTGCGCTAAATTTCGTGAATGGAGTAGAGATGCGCACGTATGGAATAAACGTGGTGCGTGATCGAGTGTTGGAAATCAGAGTCACGTGGTGCGTGATCGAGTGTTGGAAATCAGAGTGCGACAGCATCTCTGTAGAACATTCTGTGTCGTCTATTCCACTTGCCTGCAGTGGTAGTAAATGGCAGGGGTAATCTTCACTGCAGCTTGTGCCTATTGACATAAAGCATTTTGTGTTCTGTCAAAAGCATGAAGATAGTGGTGATATATGCACTACACATACGATGCATGGCATGCCTTTCCGTACTCCAGTAATCATTGTGATCAAGGTCTTCTGCTCTTTAACAATATGTGGTCTGCCTATTTCCCTGCTGCTCACAGTTTAGCGACCTGGTCTACAAATTCTGTTCCCAACTTACAATTGCAATCATACAGCCCCGCCCACAGATTGGCTCATGATCCTATGGTGAGAAAGCATTCACCTTAACACTGTCAAGTCAGTCTGTGTCGGCCTGACGCAGTTTACTCCTCAGCTCCTCTAATTTATCCATTTACATGGTTTCCAGGAACGCTGGGCATCTGTGAAGATGACCACCTGTCTGCTGTCACGCATGGAGGCAGCTTTCAGGCTGACCATCATTAACAGAGCCTAATCCTATGATCTGAGATTGAAATGACTTTCTGGTTTGAAATTCCTTTCATTTTGCCGACACATCAGGAAATGACGTAGACTCTGGACTCCGTCGCAGTCATGGCACATCCGCTGTGTCCCCAGTGGATCCAGCCTCGTTCTTTTTCTCCATCAAAACCAGTGCCACAACTTTCTGTGCACAGATGTCCTACTTTTCGAACAGGAATAGTTGGCTATGGTTTCCACGCCTGATATCTTTCCTATTTTCGTGTTTAAGTGTCTGCTGCAAATCTGCCAGTGTTCAATTCATTTGTTCCCATGTCTGTCGAATTTTGTTCTCTCTGTTCTCTTGTACTTGGACTGAAGTTTCTTGCCGACGTGGATATCACTTCCATTGGTGTAGAGACCCTAGCAAAGTTATCTGCTACCTGCTTTCCTATCAGCAGCTCTCTGTTTTCAACGAGAGTGATCTGGTGGCCCCTGTTCGCTCTAAATCCTGAGTATCAATTTTCACAGTCTCATTCTCAAAATTGTACGATGCAGTCTTCTATCTTCAACATTTCTTCACAGCCTCAGTCTGTGCCCTCAAGAACTGTTCACTGATCTGTAAGGAAGCATTATTGATTGCCGTTGTGAGTGTACACTGAAGTTCGTACTGTTGGGTTGTGAACAAGGCTCCTTTTTGTCCTGCTTATCCCGTAACACATTTTCTGTAAGGTTGTAGCAGTGCACAGTTCAACTCGTTAACATACATAATATTCCGTACCTGGAGTCATGTCCTTGGTGAGGATGTTGGTTGTCTAGAGCAGTGCAATGCAATGGCCCTCTGGTAGACTGGTGGGGATCCCTGGAGAGTGGCCAGCACTCCGTCCTGCCGAACACAAAGACTTAGATGACATTCTGACGAAAAAGAAGTCGCACACAATTAGAACGAAGTCAAAGAATCGTGCCATGAAGACGTAAAACTCTTTATGGCAGTTCTACACACACACACACACACACACACACACACACACACACACACACGTGTACACGCGCGCGCGCGCGCGCAAACACATACTCCGGCTCCTGATACATGACACTAACCCTAGGAAAAGTGATTATAGACAATGTGACTGAAGCTTTAGCTCTAGAAAAGAAATCATTGCATGAAGACAGAACTGTCACTTTGAAAGAAAATTCTTTTAAATGATACACGAAGGGAACACTAAACCCTCTAAAATTAGCGCACACTAAATCTTAAGACCGAAAAGGCCTGTGATCTACTTGGAAGACAGACACTAAAACCAAAGTAAAAATGACAGACCATGTGGAAGGAGACCGTGAACTCTTACAAAAGGAGACTACACCAAAGTCAAAGGAGGACTCGAAGCCTGATGTAAGTAGGGAACTCCTGTGAAAGAATACTCAACTGTATCAAGGGACGTTAAGTCCTGTGGATTCAAGACAAGACCAATACATAATGTTGACAGTGGTCAGAGAAGAGGACACTAGTTACTAGGAAAAGTGGACGCTAAAAAAAGTCAGAGGACAGTCACGCTTGTGAAAACCGGAACCTAAACGTCTGGAAGGATGACATAAGCCACCTAGGACACCCAACCCTGTGAAAAAAACACTATACGAGAAGATACTACACCCAATGTGTCTGTCCACTTCTTTCGAGATTAACTAGATCTTATGAATGAAGGCCAGTGCAATCTATGAAAGAATCCACATGTTGACTGTGATTACCATGTCGTGTGTTCTGTTGATCAAAGGACACTGGGATCAGGAGGTACCAGGTGATCACTAGGGAACACGTCAGGAAGAGGTTTAAAGACTTCCTCAAGACATTGCAGCTCAGCCCCAAAAGATCTGAAAACATGCGTCCATGTTCCAGATCCCCGACTTAGGAGACCTGCTGCATAGCTGGAGTCCATCTTTCATACCTTTCCCGAACAGTATTCCCTCTGGTACTCCCAGTGTTTGTATCCTTGTTCCACAGCACACTGACATCGGAGCTGCTAGAGAAAGAACATTCTTGCTCTAGTGAAAAGAAAGAAAAGGAAAGGAAAGAAAAGTCCTGCAAACTGAGAAATAAACTATGAAAACAATATGAATATGAATGTATGAAATAAAGACAGTAATCCTTTTGAATGATAGTAATACTAATCCTAATCAAAAGAGGACGCTAACACTATGTAACGAAGACACTGAAGGCTAGAGAGAACAACAATGATATCATAAAGGACTAAGGCAGTAAATTCTTTGAGAAAAGGATACTAAATGTGGAAGGAAACCACTAAAACTTTGAACATAAAACCACATGAAGAACAGACGATATGAAAGGAGGACGCAAATTGTATACAACGTAGGTACTTAATACTGTCAAGGGAGGGCGCTACATCCTGTTCAGGAAGAAGACATGAAGCCCTATGAAAGGACAATGATGCAAGGAGAAGACAAAGTCTAGAACTGGATGCTGAACTGTTTGGAAAGAGCACACTAAACCCTATGAAAAGGGACAGTAAACCATATGAAAGTACACAACCCTGTGAAAAGAGCACACTACATATACAACGAAAAAGAGAAAATCAAATTCTAAGGGAAGACAACCTGTAAACCAAGTGCATTAAACTCTATAGAAGATGTTTAATGTTGACTGTTACCTTGTCAGACTTTTGATGGATACCCAGAAATCAGAAGGTACCATTACGGAAAAGAAAATTTCTGTGAAGTGTATAAAAGACTTGATCAGTAGCTCAGCTTGTTATGGATCTGGGTGGTCTAATACCTCCTACAATTTCGTGGTTCCATAAGGTACTGTTATAAAAACAGCCACATTGATCCGAGAGAAAGATACTTTATCCTGGAAAAGAATAGGACATTAAATTCCTGGAAAGAAAAAAAACACTACCAAAAAAAATCTTATAAACTGACAAGGAGATACTGAAACTGATGATGAAAGAGACTAAGCTTCAAAGAGGGGACGCAAAGTCCTTTGTAATGAAGATAACACTAGATCCTGAAGGAAAATAATGCTGAATATTAAATACTAAAAAAAAAAAAAAAAAGCCAAACTAAAAAAGACACCAAACTCAAAAGAAGAACAAGAAACTAAGACAGTGGGAAAATACTAAGCTGTGATACACTAGAGACAATACTGGAAGAAGGACAGGAAGTTGGAGAACATGAAAGAGAAAACATGGAATCTGAACAACATTGTAAGCACTCCCCTTTTCTTAAGTAAACGTCCCAGGTTCTTGTGACCTGTCTCCATCTTCCATGGCTGCTGAGGTAGATTTCCGCTGTCTCTGGCCGTTGATGGAGCAGATCCTTTCCTCTGTTTACGAGGAATCAAGACCACCTTTAATTCTTGGACTGTATGCAGGCAAAAAAAAAAAAAAAAAAAAAACAGACCTGACCCACCTAATTTAGCGATGGCTGCTTTATGTTTCTGAAGTGCTGTCTTTCCATCTGGCTGTAATTTGAATCACATCGCGAGATGTGGAAGCTGCATAAAAGCTTTCTCCTATCCCCATTTGCCTCACCAGTGGCACTGTAATGCATTTATGCTGCTTTCGTTTTCTGTATGTACGAGTTAAAGCAAGTAGACGTTGGTGGTGTTTTGAGTGCGAGCATGTACTACATGAGCGTGCGCGAGAGAGAGCGAGCGAGAGCGAGACGGAGTCAGAAAGGGACAGAGAGAGAGAGAGAGAGAGAGAGAGAGAGAGAGAGAGAGAGAGAGAGTTGTATGCGCGTGCATGTGTGAACCACACGCGCTGTTGTTGTGTGTGTGTGTGTGTGTGTGTGTGTGTGTGTGTGTGTGTGTGTGTGTGTGTGCGCGCGCACGTCGGCGTGCATTTGCAGGTTAAATTGACATTTCGACGTTGCAAACCCCGTTTTTTTTTTTATTTGACCCCTCTAAGAATGCTATAGTTCCAGAATAAAAACATCTTTAAAAATGTAAGGTATGAAGCGGAGCTGTACCTAGTCTCTGGTCTGTAGTTCTGGAGGATTCTTCCTTTAGTTTGCCGTCACACTGGCAGTCCCGTCTCCTTGTCAATCAATGTCTCTCGGGTCAGCATGGAGTGGGCATCTGTCATGACAGTGTACATGCGCAGGTGATGTAGTCAACTTTTGACAAGAAAACAGCACAATAAATAAACAGTGTTTGTATCCCCAACCTTTCTTTGTCATTGATTAGACGCTGATACACGTCATTGCTGAGAGAAGCTCACTGTTTTGTAGTAGGGTGTGCTACCGATATGTAGAACAGTCCAGGAGTTGCCAGACGGGAGTTAAGGGCGCTCGGCTTGGGCTTAGTCGTTAGCATGTTTTTCAATCTTGGAGGGGTATGAAGGGAAAACCTAGTTTTCCTTGAGGCCAGGGAGTAGTCCATATTGATGTAGTGCAGACAGAAGTCTGCCAGGGATTCCTTGGTTAGAATATTAATTCTCTCTTGTAAGTAAGTTACCAGTTGGGGAACAATAAATACATACAGAGAAAAGAAAAATTATAAAGTGAATGTAAACGATTGATGATTAAAAAAAGTAAATGAATAAAAAAACGACCTTGTGTAATGAAAAGCATTTTGTGAAAACGCGTAATTGATTTCATGGCAAATAATGCAAATCGTTTTTTTTTTTTTTTTTTTTTTATTAATACTATTGTAAAGATTTTACTTTGCGTCCCCACATGTGGGTAGGATGCATATATTTTTTTGTATTATGTTTTGTGCAGAATGTCTTGAAAATATCAATTCAAAACTTACATATTCTTTCGTTAGGATTTGGGGTTTCTTTTCTGAAAACCTCAGCGTCCAATCCTGGGACTCAAGTTCCTTCCTCCTGGAAACCTAATGTCTGCTGGTGGAATGTTTTTAGAAAAAAACATGTCACGCCTTTCTGTACTCCAGTAACCATTGTGATCAAGGTCTTCTGCTCTTTCAGGATATGTGATCTCTGCCTATTTACCTGCTACTCACAGTTTAGCAACCTGCTCTACAAATTCTCGTTCCCGTCCTACCACAATTCCATTCATATAGCCCAGCCCACGGAATGGTTCATGATCCTATGATGAGAAAGTGTTCACCTTAACACTGTCAGTCAATCTGTGTTGGCCTGAAGCAGATTACTCTTCAGCTCCTCCAATTTCTTCATTAACACATTTTCCAGGAACGACTGAGCATCTGTGAAGATGACCACCTGTCTGCTGTCGCGTCTGGCGGCAACTTTCAAGGTTGACCGCCGCTAACAGGGCCTCATCCTATGCCTTGAGATTAGAATGATTCTTTTTGGTTTGAAATTTCTTTCACTCTGCCGATACATCAGGAAATCTGACGCAAACTCCTGACCCCATTGCAGGTATGGCATATCCCTCTGTGTTCCAGGGGATCCAGCCTCGTTCTTGTTCTCCATCAAAACCAGTGTCAGCGCTTCTGTGCACACATGTCCTACTTTTCACACAACAGGAATAGTTGGCTATGGTTTCCACGCCTGCTATCTTTCCTGGTTCCGTGTTTAGTGTCCTCTCGGAGATCTACAAGTGCGTACTGTGTTCAATTCATTTGTTCTCATGTCTGTCGAATTTCGTTCTCTCTGCGCTCTTATAGTTGGACTGAAGTGTTGTTTGCTGATGTGGATACCTCTTTCATTGGTGTAGACCTAGCAATGTGATCTACCTGCTTTCCCATCAGCAGCTCTCCGTTTTCCACGAGAGTGATCTGATGGTCCCTGCTTGCTCTTAATCCCGAGTATCAATTTTAACAGCCTCATTCTCAAAATTATACAATGCAGTCTTCTATCTTCAACATTTCTTCACAGCCTCAGTCTGTGCCCTCAAGAACTTTTCACTGACCTGTAAGGAAGCATTATCAATTGCTGTTGTGAGTGTATACTGAAGTTCGTACTGTTGGGTTGTGAACAAGGGCTCCATTTTGTCCTGCTTATCCCGTAACACATTTTCTGTAAGGTTGTAGCAGTGCACAGCTTAACTCGTTAACATTTATAACAATATTCCATACCTGGAGTCATGTCCTTGGTGAGGATGTTGGCTGTCCAGAGCAGTGCAATGCAATGGTCCTCCGGCAGACTGGTGGTGATCCCTGGAGAGTGGCTAGGCCTCTGTCCTGCCGAACACAAAGACTTGGATGACATTCTGACGAAAAAGAAGTCGCACACAATTAGAACAAAGTCAATGAATCGTGCTTTGAAGACGTAAAACCCTTTATGGTAATTGTACACACACATGCACGCAAACGAATTAAACACAAACACATACGCACGCGCGCGCGCGCACACACACACACACATACACGCGCGCGCGCGCGCGCGGAAGCACACGCCCACACATACTCTGGCTCTTGATTCATGACACTAACCCTAGGAGAAGTGGTTATGGACAATATGACTGAAGCTTTAGCTTTAGAAAAAAAATAATGCATGAAGAGAGGACCGTCATTTTGAAAGAAAATTCTGCTAAATGATACAAGAGGGGAACACTACACCCTCTAAAATTAGCGCACACTAAATCTTAAGACCGAAAAGGCCTGTAATCCATTTGGAAGACAGATACTAAAAGCAAAGTAATAATGACAGACCATATGAAAGGAGACCACAACTCTCTTACAAAAGGAGACTACACCAAAGTCAAAGGACTCTAAGCCTGACGTAAGTAGGGAACTCCTGTGAAAGGATACTGAACTGTATCAAAGGACGCTAAAACCCTGTGGATTCAAGACCATAGTCAAAGCTGACAGCGGTCAGAGAAGAGGACACTAGTTACTTTCAAAGGAGGACGCTAAACAAGAAGGAAAGAGGACAGTAAAGCGTGTGAATAGGGGAAACTAAACCTCTGGAAGGATGACACAAGCCACCTAGGACACCCAACCCGTGTGAAAAACCCACTGAACGATAAGATACTACACGCAATGTGTCTGTGCACTTATAGCCAGATTAAACTAGATCTTATCAACGAAGGCCAGTACAATCTATGAGGGATCCACAAGTTTGCTGTGATTACCATGTCATGCGTTCTGTTGATCAAAGGACACTGGGATCAGGAGGTACCAGGTGATCACTAGGGAACACGTCAGGAAGAGGTTTAAAGAATTCCTCAAGACCTTTGCAGCTCAGCCCCAAAAGATCTGAAAACATGCGTCCATGTTCCAGATCCCTGACTTATGAGACCTGCTGCATAGCTAAAGTCCATCTTTCAAACATTTTCCGAAAAGTATTCCCTCTGGTACCCCCCGTTTTTGTATCCTTCTTCCACAGCACACTGGCATAGGAGCTGCTAGAGAAAGAAGAACGCGCTCTTGCTTTTGTTAAAACAAGAAAGAGTCCCGCAAACTGAGAAATAAACTATGAAAACACCGTAAACATAAGTATGAAATAAAGACAGTAATCCTTTTGAATGATAGTGTTACTAATCATCAAAGAGGACGCTAGCTCTATGTAAGGGGGGCACTGAAGGCTAGAGAGGAGAACAGTGATATCTTAAAGGACTAAGGCACTAAATCCTTTGAGAAAAGAGGATGATATATTTGTGGAAGGAAACCACTAAAACTTTGAATGAACATAAAACCACATGAAGAACAGACGATATGAAAGGAGGACGCAAATTGTATACAACGTAGGTACTTAATACTGTCAAGGGAGGGCGCTACATCCTGTTCAGGAAGAAGACATGAAGCCCTATGAAAGGACAATGATGCAAGGAGAAGACAAAGTCTCTTGATAGATCTGGATGCTGAACTGTTTGGAAAGAGCACACTAAACCCTATGAAAAGGGACAGTAAACCATATGAAAGTAGACAACCCTGTGAAAAGAGCACACTACATATACAACGAAAAAGAGAAAATCAAATTCTAAGAGAAGACAACCCTGTAAACCAAGTACATCAAACTCTTCTATTATAGAAGATTTTTAATGTTGACTGTTACCTTGTCAGACTTTTGATGGATACCCAGTGATCAGAAGGTACCATTACGGAAAAGAATTTCTGTGAAGTGTATTAAAGACTTGATCAGTAGCTCAGCTTATTATGGATCTAGGTGGTCTAATACCTCCTACAATTTCGGGGTTCCATAAGATACTGTTATAAAAACAGCCATACTGATCCAAGAGAAAGACACTTTATCCTGGAAAAGAAAAGGACATTAAATTCCTGGAAAGAGAAAAAAAAATACACTACAAATATACAAAAGCTCATAAACCTGACAAAGAGATACTGAAACTGCTGATGAAAGAGACTTAGCTTGGAAGAGATGACGCAAAGTCCTTTGTATGAAGATAACACTAAATCCTGAAGGAAAATAATGCTGAATATTAAATACTAAAAAAAAGCTACAAAAGATACCAAACTCAAAGGAAGAACAAGAAACTAAGACAGTGGGAAAATACTAAGCTGCGATACATGGGAGACAATACTGGAAGGACAGGAAGATGGAGAACATTAAAGAGAAAACATGGAATCTGAAGAAGCACTCCCCTTTCTTAAGTAAACTTCCCAGGTTCTCGTGACCGTCTTCCATGGCTGCTGAGGTAGATTTCCATTGTCTCTGGCGTTGATGGAGCAGACGTTTATCTCTGTTGATGAGAAATCAAGACCACCTTTAATTGGACTGTATGCAGGGAAAAAAAACAGACAGACCTGACCCACCTAATTTAGCAATGGCTGCTTTATGTTTTTGAAGTGCTGTCTTGTCATCTGGCTGTAATTTGAATCACATCACAAGATGTGGGAGCTGCATAAAAGCTTTCTCCTATCCCCATTTGCCTCACCAGTGGCACTGTAATGCATTTATGCTGCTTTCGTTTTTTTGTATGTATGAGTTAAAGCAAGTAGTCGTTGGGGTGTTACGAGTGTAAGCATGTACTATATGAGCGTGCGCGAGAGAGCGAGCGAGCGAGAGTGAGAGACAGAGAGAGAGAGAGAGAGAGAGAGAGATGGAGTCAGAAAGTGACAGTGAGAGAGAGAGTGTTGCATGTGCGTGTATGTGTGAACCCGCGCGCGCATGTGTGTGTGTGTGTGTGTGTGTGTGTGTGTGTGTGTGTGTGTGTGTGTGTGTGTGCACGTCGGCGTGCATTTGCAGCTGACATTAACTGACATTTCAACGTTGCAAACCCCGTTTTTTTTTTTAATTGACCCTTCTAAGAATGTGATTGTTCCAAAATAAAAACATCTTAAAAAATGTAAGGTATGAAGCGGAGCTGTACCTAGTCTCTGGTGTAGTTCTGGAGGATTCTTCCTTTAAGTTTGCCGTCACACTGGCAGTCCCGTCTCCTTGTCAATCAATGTCTCTCGGGTCAGCATGGAGTGGGCATCTGTCATGACAGTGTACATGCGCAGGTGATGTGGTCAACTTTTGACAAGAAAACAGCACAATAAGTAAACAGTGTTTGAATCCCCAACCTTTTCTTGTCATTGATTAGACGCCGATACACGTCATTGCTGAGAGAAGCTCACTGTTTTGTAGTTCGGGTGTGTTCTCGATATGTAGGACAGTCCAGGAGTTGCCAGACGGGAGTTAAGGGCGCTCGGCTTGGGCTTAGTCGTTAGCATGTTTTTTCAAATCTTGGAGGGGTATAAAGGGAAAACCTAGTTTCTTTGAGGCCAGGGAGGGTCAATTTGATGTAGTGCAGGGATTCTTGGTTAGAATATTAATTCCCTCTGGGTAAGTTGGGGAATAATAAATACATAAAGAAAAAAGAAAAAATTATCAAGTAAATGTAAACGATTGATGATTAGAAAAAAAAGTAAATGAATAAAAAGCGACCTTGTGTAATGAAAAACATTATGTGAAAACGCGTAATTGATTTTATTGGAAATAATTCAACTCGTTTTTCTTTTTTTTTATTAATACTATTGTAAAGATTTCACTTTGCGTCCCCAACTGTAGGTAGGAAGCGTATCTTTTTGTATTGTGTTTTGTGTAGAATGTCTTGAAAATATTAATTCAAACATAGCATAGCATGCCTTTCCGTACTCTAGTAACCATTTTGATCAAGGTCTTCTGCTCTTTCAGGATATGTGGTCTCTGCCTATTTACCTGCTACTCACAGTTTAGCGACCTGCTCTACAAATTTTCGTTCCCGTCCTACCACAATTCCATTCATATAGCCCAGCCCACGGAATGGTTCATGATCCTATGATGAGAAAGTGTTCACCTTAACACTGTCAGTCAGTCTGTGTCGGCCTGAAGCAGCTTTCTCCTCAGCTGAGTCTGTGTTGGCCTGAAGCAGCTTTCTCCTCAGCTGCTCTAATTTCTTCATTAACACATTTTCCAGGAACGACTGAGCATCTGTGAAGATGACCACCTGTCTGCTGTCACGTCTGGCGGCAACTTTCAGGCTGACCGCCGCTAACAGAGCCTCATCCTATGCCTCGAGATTAGAATGATTCTTTCTGGTTTGAAATTTCTTTCACTCTGCCGATACATCAGGAAATCTGACGCAAACTCCAGACCCCATTGCATTCATGGTACATCCCTCTGTGTACTAGTGGATCCAGCCTCGTTCTTGTTCTCCATCAAAACCAGTGTCAGCGCTTTCTGTGCACAGATGTCCTACTTTTCAAACTACAGGAATAGTTGGCTATGGTTTCACGCCTGCTATCTTTCCTGTTTTCGTAAGTGCCTGCTGCAGATCTGCAAGTCTGTACTGTGTTTAATTCATTTGTTTTCATGTCTGTCGAATTTCGTTCTCTCTGCTCTCTTACAGTTGGACTGAAGTGTTGTTTGCTGATGTGGATACCTCTTTCATTGGTGTAGACCCTAGCAATGTGATCTACCTGCTTTCCTATCAGCAGCTCTCCGTTTTCCACGAGAGTGATCTGATAGTCCCTGCTCGCTCTTAATCCGGAGTATCATTTTTCACAGCCTCATTCTCAAAATTATACAATGCAGTCTTCTGTCTTCAACATTTCTTCACAGCCTCAGTCTGTGCTCTCAAGAACTGTTCATTGATCTGTAAGGAAGCATTATCAATTGCTGTTGTGAGTGTATACTGAAGTTCGTACTGTTGGGCTGTGAACAAGGGCTCCTTTTTGTCCTGCTTATCCCGTAACACATTTTCTGTAAGGTTGTAGCAGAGCAGAGTTCAACTCGTTAACATATATAATATTCCGTACCTGGAGTCATGTCCTTGGTGAGGATGTTGGCTGTCCAGAGCAGTGCAATGCAATGGTCCTCTGGTAGACTGGTGGTGATCCCTGGAGAGTGGCTAGCCCTCTGTCCTGCCGAACACAAACATTTGGACGACATTCTGATGAAAAGGAAGTCGCACACAATTAGAACGAAGTCAATGAATCGTACTATGAAGACGTAAAAACCCTTTATGGTAATTCTACATACACATACACGCAAACGCTACACACACACACACACACGCACATACACACGCGCGCGCGCGCGCGCGACACACACACACACACACACACACGCGCGCGCGCGCGCGCGCGCACACACACGCACACACACACACACACTGGCTCTTGATTCATGACACTAAACCCTAGGAAAAGTGGTTATGGACAATATGACTGAAGCTTTAGCTTTAGAAAATTTATTGCATGAAGAGAGAGGACCGTCATTTTGAAAGAAGATTCTGCTAAATGATACAAGAGGGGAACACTAAGCCCTCTAAAATTAGCGCACACTAAATCTTAAGACAGAAAAGACCTTAATCCATTTGGAAGACAGATACTAAAACCAGAGTAAAAATAACAGACCATGTGAAAGGAGACCACAACCCTCTTACGAAAGGAGACTACAGCAAAAGTCAAAGGAGGACTCTAAGCCTGAAGTAAGTAGGAGACTCCTGTGAAAGGACACTCAACCGTATCAAAGGACATCAAGCCCTGTGGAAACAAGACCATACACAAAGCTGACAGCGGTCAGAGAAGAGGACACTAGTTACTTTCAAAGG
Organism: Conus betulinus; assembly: GCA_016801955.1. Classification (NCBI taxonomy): domain Eukaryota; kingdom Metazoa; phylum Mollusca; class Gastropoda; order Neogastropoda; family Conidae; genus Conus; species Conus betulinus. The sequence goes on along the minus strand of JADBJO010010467.1, from coordinate 24,016 downwards.
AGGACGCTAAACAAGAAGGAAAGAGGACAGTAAAGCGTGCGAAGAGTGGAAACTAAAACCTCTGGAAGGATATACAAGCCACCTAGGACACCCAACCCGGTGAAAAAAACAAATACTAAACGGGAAGATACAACACACAATGCGTCTGTGCACTTATTGCCAGATTAAACTTGATCTTATGAACGAAGGCCAGTGCAATCTATGAAAGAATCCACATGTTGACTGTGATTACCCTGTCATGCGTTCTGTTGATCAAAGGACACTGGGATCAGGAGGTACCAGGTGATCACTAGGGAATACGTCAGGAAGAGGTTTTTAAGACTTCCTCAAGAACATTGCAGCTCAGCCCCAAAAGATCTGAAAACATGCGTCCATGTTCCAGATCCCTGACTTATGAGACCTGCTGCATAGCTGTAGTCAGTCTTTCAAACATTACCCGAAACTATTCCCTCTGGTACCCCCTGTTTTTTTGTATCCTGTTCCCACAGCACACTGACGTAGGAAACTAGAGCAGCTAGAGAAAGAAGAACAATCTTTATCTTGTAAAAAGTAGATCAGCCCTGTAATGGGAAAAAACTGTGAAAACACTGGGGACATGACTGTCTGAAATGAAGACAGTAATCCCTTTGAACGATGGTAATACTAAAGCCCACGAAAAGAGGACACTAGGCTCTATGTAACGAGGACAGCGATCCCTTATGGGGACTAATGCACTAAATCCTTTGAGAAAACAGGACACTAAAGCTGTAGAAGGAAATGCTAAAACTATGAAAGCACAGAAAAGCCTGTGGAAGAACAGGACGATATGAAGGAAGACACAAAGTTTTACGTACGTAAGGAAGTGACCAAGTCCAGTGAAAGGAGGGAGCTACATCCTATTTAAGAAGAAGACATAAAGCCCCATGAAAGGACAATGACGCAAAGAGGAGACAAAACCCTTTGAAGAACCGGACGCTGAACTCTTTGGAAAGAGAACACTGAACCCTATAAAAAGGGGACAGTAAACCTTATGAAAGTAAACAATTTTGTAAAAAGAGCACACTACATATAAACAGAACGCTCAATATTAAATTCTATGAAAACAGAACGCTCAACCCTGTAAACTAAGGGTATCAAACCGTGTAGAAGAATTCTGATGTTTATTACCGCGTCAGACTTCTAACGGGTTATAGGATATTCAGATCAGAAGATACCAACGCGCACACAAAAAATTCAGGAAGAGGATCAGATTTCCTCAACAGCTCGGCTTTTGAGGGATCCAATACTCGTGGGTTTTTGTTTTTAAATTCTTGTTCCAGAAGATACTGATATATAAAAAAAAAACGAGCCACATTGATTAAACAGGACTCTTTAGCCTGGGGGCGGAAAGGACATCAAATCCTTGGAAAAAAAAAAAAAAAAAAAAAAAGACCACGAAAAAAGACATACATGCTTAAACTTGAGAATGATGACACTGAAACTGCCGATCAAAGGGACAATGAGCTTGAAAGAGATGACACAAAGTCCCGTGTATGAAGATAACACTACATCCTGAAGGAAAATATGTTCATTGAAAAAAAAAACATTGAAAAAAGACACCAAACTCAACAGAAGAACAAGAAACTAAGACACTAGCCCAGTGACAAAATACTAAGTCATACAAGGGAGACAACACAAGAAGCAGGACAGGAGGATGGAGAACATGAAAGAAAAAATATGGAATCTGAACAACATTGTCAGTACTCCCCTGGCTGTCACAACGTGTCCCAGGTTCGCGTGACCCATCTCCGTTTTCCATGACTGCTGAGGTAGATTTCCGTTGTCTCTGGCCGTCGATGGAGCAGATCTTTATCTCTGTAGAAGGGAAACCAAGACCACCTTTAACTATGGGACTGTATGCGGGAAAAAAAAACAAAACAAAACAAAAAAACACAAAAAACTGACACACCCAATTCAGCAAAGGTAGTTTAATGTTTTGGGGGCTCCTCTATTCATCTGACAGCATTTTGATTTACATCACGTGATATGAAAGCTGCATGAAAAAACTCTTTCAGCTGTCCCTACAGGTACAGCAGTCGCTTTGTAATGCACTCCAGCCATATTGGCTTTTACATGGATAGAGACGGAGTGTTCGAGTGTGAGCGCGTACTGTGTGTGCGAGATTCAGATCTTTATTCTGTTAGAGACTACAGCTACTCAGAAGGTGGGAACAATAACGCAGATAATATTCTAATACCAGTGACGCGGAAAAAACAAAACAAAAAGATCATGTTGTCACAGCATTCAAGCCTGCGATACATTTATAATCAAACTGCATACCGTTTTATACATACTTCGTTAAGTGCAAACATAGAAACAAATCTGAAGCATTCACTGACGAAAAAATAAAAAAAAAAACTTGGCTGTAACAAAATTCCAAAAATTAAAACGTTTTGCACCAGTCATTAGCATAATTAGCTTAAACAAGCATTGTTGTCTATAGTATTTCTGTGGAATAAACTCCTGCCCAATATCACAAAGTTCCTGGCAAGGGAGTACAAAATGAACTTCATTATCAAAAGCCTCGTGACATAATGGCGCAGGAGTTTATCGTCACTGAAATCTTTATAACGATGAAAATGATTACATAATTTCATGATACCAAATCTAAATTCTGTCAAGATGTATCTTAAATGTTTGTCGAGGTTCACAGAAAAATAAACTGGCACACCCTATGCACTGTGTTTAACATGCGATAGATACATCTGTCAATTTCCTGAACGTGAGAATGCCAGCTTTGCCAGCTATATACAATCTATCTCTGACGACATTCACGGACAAAAGCACCTATGTCCCAACACCCTTACTTTCTCATACAAAGCCAATCCATATTCATACAATTTTCATCTTACCCGCGAAGCCTAATTTGTCTTGCCTCTGGCATCCAGCTCAACATCTTGTGTGTGTGTGCGTGTGTGTGTGTGTGTGTGTGTGTGTGTGCGTGCGTGTGTGTGTGTGTGGGGGGGGGGGGGGGGGGGGGGGGGAGGAGGGAGAGAGAGAGAGAGAGAGAGAGAGAGAGAGAGAGAGAGAGAGTTGTATATGCATGCATGTATGCCCACGTACACAAGCGCGCGCTCTTGCGTGCACGTGAGGGTGCGAGCCCGCGCCTTGCGTGCATGTGTGATTGTGCCTGTGTGCAATTGCGTCTATGTTGGAGCGGGCGCATGTGCGTCCGCTTGCTTATACACATATACACTTATGGTAGTGGCGAGGGGCGTGGCTGGAGAATGGACAGAAGTATTAGAATTCGTAATAACTTTGTCCCTATCGAAAAAGTAAAACGCGAGTCCCCTTGTAGAAATGTTGGGTCAGCGCTCAACTCAAACCGATATTCCACCACCTTTAGACCTGAAGTTAACTTCTACAACTGCAGAAAAGTCAACTCCTGGGGGGGAGAGAGAGAGAGAGAGAGAGAGAGAGAGAGAGAGAGAGAGAGAGAAAAGAGAGAGAGAGAGAGAGAGAGAGAGAGAGGAGGGGAGAGAGAGGAGAGGAGGGGGAGAGAGGGAGAGGGGAGAGAGAGGGGAGGGGGAGAGAGGGAGAGGGGAGAGCGGGGAGGGAGGGAGAGGGAGGGAGAGAGGGAGGATGGGAGAGAGAGAGAGAGAGGGGGGGGGGGGAACGAGAGGGGGGGGAAAAGAGGGAGCGGACGGGGAAGGTGAAGGGGGGGGGGGGGAGTGAGAAACAGACACAGAGAAGGGGGGAGGGGGGGAAGGTCTGTCACTTGATGCCTGCGCCTTCCGTCACGACGGAGCTCAAGTAATTACTATTGTCAGTACAGATCTGAAGCTTTTCCTGCGTGTATTACTTGAGCAGCCCAAAAAAAAAAAAAAAAAAAAGCATCACAAAACACAAGCAAGGTCACCACGGGGACAGCCAGTGCTGGCACTACGACAGCGCGAGACTATATGTGGCTATTATGAGGTGCTGGAACAAGCAGCGTGGGAACGATGGGAGTAAGGAAAATAACATGAAAAAAAAAAGAGCCATGACATGGACGTGGTGAACAGGAAAATGCTGAAAACTTAAGACAAGGAGGTATCAAGGTGACGCATCATATATAGACGGCGATCAATGACACGCTGAAATATTAGGCCTAACTACCGTAAAGACATGAAACGGGTGGCACAGAACAGTCAAACAGGAATGAAAAATTAAGAGGGAAACAAAAAGGCACTGCAATTCATCGAACTGACTTGTTGCCCGGCAGAACAGTGTCACCAGAGATGGGACAGTGCCAACGATATCAATTTGGACAGGTCATGGAGAAAGGGGGTCGATCTACGTACACTTTTTCTTAAATACCTAGCTTTTCTCCGATCACATGGACAGATACTTCGGACTTTTCATCAAAATCACCAAAAGTCAGGTACTCATTTACGACCACAAACTGACGCAGATAGCACTAAACTCTGTCTTTTTTTTTCACACTAATTTTGTTTGCGTTTCTTCGCTTTGAGATATGAAAGCCGCGGAGATGGTACTCGACTCTAAGTGAAACTCAACTCGTGCAATTATAAATCAGAGAGGCGTCCTCCCACAATGAATATAATTGAAATCAATTACCCCCCATCCCCTTCTCCCCTTTTGAGTCGTACACTGCCACTGCCAGTCTGTAAAATCCTCTCCAGGACTCTGATGGCAGAGACCTCTCCAGCAAAACCACAGGTCCCTGAATTTGTTTGTATTATTATCTTACTGGTGTCAATATTAAGCATAAAGAGTACATCTCGCACAGCCGAGGCGTTTTATGCCGCACACGCTGTCGCTCCAATCAAAGGGCATTAGGTAGCTTATTCTCGTTGACGGGTGTTTTCCCTTGATTTTTGTTAAGTTCGGGATAATACGACTAAATATACGAAAAGGCGTATAATTATCATCGTAGCACCTGCTAATACTGTGCCCCCCCAAAAAAAATCAAAATGTCAACACAATACACAAAAAGGCGTATAATTATCATCGTAGCCCTGCTAATTCTGTGCAAAAAAATCAAAATGTCAACACAATACACTCAGAGAGAGAGAGACAGAGAGAGAGAGAGAGAGAGAGAGAGAGAGAGAGAGCACATAAGGTATGTTAAATGTCACTTCGTGTGTGTGTGTGTGTGTGTGTGTGTGTGTGTGTGTGTGTGTGTGTATGTATGTGTGTGTGTGTGTGTGTGTGTGTGTGTGTGTGTGTGTCGTTTGTGTTTGTGTGCGCGTGTGTGCGTGTGTGAGTGAGTGAGTGAGACAGAATCAATTCAAGGCTAGATGGGGAGGTAGGGGGGGGGGGGGGGTTGCCCGGAAACCAGCACCCAGCAACCCATTCCTATCCTTTTGGTCTGGCAAGAATACATTTGCCAACATACACCCCCCCTCCACTTCCCCCACTTGGAGAGCCCAAGACCCCACTTACAAGCCGCCTGTCTTCTCGTGCTATTTGTCCGGTCCTGAAAATCTACTAGTCATTTGTGTGTGTGTGTGTGTGTGTGTGTGTGTGTGTGTGTGTGTGTGTGTAAGGGGGCAGCTGAAATGGGACTGCTTTTTTTTTTTTAACTTCGCTGGAGTCAAGAGAGCGAGTTGAACAGGATGGGATGGGGCTTGGAAAAAGAGGAACACCTTTCCAGTCCCCTTTTCCTTTGGCATGAAAATTCATATTCTGACTGAGGGGAAAAAAAAGAAGTAAACTCACCTTTGCAAATGCAAAATTAGAACATTCACCCATGCTCAATTCCATCATTTAGGTTTGAAAATTCTTATCGTAATACGGAGGAAAAGAGCCAATGATTTGAACAGAACGCGGCAGCGAAAAGGAGGGATACCTTACCAACCCCCTTTCTTTCGTATGAGAATTCAGTCTATGCTGATGAAGAAATGACGAGTTAATTGAGAATTCAGTCTATGCTGATGAAGAAATGACGAGTTAAATGAGAATTCAGTCTATGCTGATGAAGAAATGAGTTAAATGAGAATTCAGTGTATGCTGCTGAAGAAATGGCGAGTTAAATGAGAATTCAGTCTGTGCTGATGAGAAATGACGAGTTTAACTGAACTTTGCAAATTGCAAAATTAAAACAAATCTACCCAAGCTCAGTTACATCGTTCAGGTTTTAAAATTCACGCCTAATGTGGAGATGGGTGGGCTTAAGATAACGGGGGGTAGACCAAGCAAGCCTGACGCGGCTCGAATGCGCATGCGTGTTAATTGTTACCTCCCTGTCAATCAAATTATTGGTCACCCCCTCTCAATCTTTTCTAGCAAAGGTTTCGATGCCCCCCCCCCCCCCCCCCCCCCCCCCCCCCCCCCCCCCCCCCCCCCCCCCCCCCCAATAACCCACCCCCCCCCCCCCCCCCCCCCCCCCCCCCCCCCCCCCCCCCCCCCCCCCCCCCCCCCCCCGGTCACCCCTACTCTCTACAATAAGCCACACCACTTTTTTTTTTTTTTTGTTTAATGGCATACGAATAAGGACGATGGGTACAAAATTCAACTAAGAGCTCACACCCCTACTCTCTACACCAAATCACA
>JADBJO010010467.1:0-7500 GCA_016801955.1 Conus betulinus | reverse complement strand
AGATGAATGCCTGTTCTACTTCCATGGGCTGTGCTTGGGTAGCATGCAAACCACCCACAGCTGAGTACAGACCCTGAACGTGACCACATCTGAGGGTCTGGAAGGCCGAGACACTTCCTCCTTGCTGAACGAACCGGCAAAGAAGTGTATTCCCAGGATCTGCCGGCAGTGTGAGGCAAGTTGAGCACGGGTAGCGCTTACGTCCCAGACTGGTCCATCCCACCCCTCCACTTGCGCCGACTGCGTTAGAAGCAAGAATATACTGGCGTCATCAAAGAGGGTTCGGATTACTCTTGTGCCACATTGATAAGCCACGAGGAGCCTTGAGGCCATTGTCTTGTCCGCTCTTTCAGGAGTGAAAGCACCATCACTATGCTATCAAGGGTGAACCCTCTACCGTGATCATAGGAACTCAGCACCGTCGGCTGCTGCTGCAAGTTGTTCTGCTGGTTCCTGGTGACGACGGCACCTGGCTGGGCAGCACTGTGTTGATGGTCACATCTGTTGAAATGAACATGCTCGCTCCATCTGTCGCTCATTTTCTAGCGGCCAGCAACTCGAGGAAGATAGTATCCAGGTGAGATAGTATCCTGTTGAAATGGTATCCACGTGAGAGAGAGAGAGAGAGAGAGAGAGAGAGAGAGAGAGAGAGAGAGAGAGAGAGAGAGAGAGAGAGAGAGAGAATGTTACTTATATAGCCCAGCCTATATCAGGACAATGTTATTGAAGTCATCTTTCAAAACAGATAAAAGAAAAACACAGTCCATTAAAACTGATTTTCTAAAACCAAGCCAGAATGTCGTTAAAAACCGTTCTCTCTTCAAATCTTAGATCAGACAAACAATGGTGATCTCTTTCAGAAACCCCCAAATCGCAAGATGTTCATAAAGTCTGCTGTGAAATGTAATGTCTGACGTAAGTTCCAAACACTCTGTAGAGAACATGTTACATAGCAAATAATACATCACACTGAATGCACCCCCAACCGTCCTGATCTCTTCAAAGATACGAAATGTAAAAGGAGTGGCCCGTGTGCAAACGGCACCAGACTTATTTCTTATCGGCCACTAGTGCCACACGGTTAAAACATCTTTCAGGTTTGGACGGGTTTAGAAAGAGCATGTATCCATCTACAAGTTCCAGTCGTCTTGCCAAAGGTCTTTTGACAAGAGCTTGAGCGTTGGTAGTATCCAGATTGAAGGTCATTTCCCCCTGCATTCATACCTTTCTTCGTGTATTCTATGGTCTTGAAGGGACTTCAGACGGTTGCATGGAATCAAGAGAGAGAGATCTTCGGCCCGTCTATGTCGACTGCTTCTGCAATATTCATATTGGCTTCAGAACGAGCAATTCCATCATTGGAAATATTGTAGAGGTGTGACAACTGATTTTCTAACAGATAGGGCAACTTAAACGAGATTCAGCATTAGTCACTGCATCAACGCTCTCCTGTTCTTTCCCTTCCTCCGTATTGCATGGTCCGCTGTTTGTGTCACTTGCTCCAGCATGATCATTGACCTCCATGATGATGGCATCGGGATAGATGTGGTCCATGGTGTCTGAAATGTAGGCAGTGACGGGCAAAAGAACGGATTAATTTCGCAACCCTCTTTGAGGCCACTTCTGCTGATTCCCATAACTGTTTGTTCACCAGTCTGGTCAGATCTCACACCATACAAGCTTCCCTCCTGGTAATGGCCCACAAAGGCACCTGAGCTCCGTCTTGGCCACTGCCGTAAGTGACATCTCAAAGAGATATTGGGTGAGGTATCAAGAGTAGTGGTAATAACCAGCGACAAAAAGTGAAACATTCACTCCAGTGCAAGTTGCTGAAGCAGGAAATCTTCCCGTCCCTCAAACCCTTGGTACAAAGCAGTTGACAGGCAACAGAGAACTTCAGTGAGGTGATCGACCCAATGCCTTCCAGCTAGATGCTGCCGACAAATCTCATAGGTTATCAGTAATTCCTGAAATGTCTCGGTACCTGGCGCAAGGAAAATGCCCAGGAGTCAAAACCATCCGTAATTATCGCATGGCTCAAGCCTTACAGTTGCCGCTAGTGATTCTTTCCTTCAGCACTCAAATGCTGATGTGATGAGAGGCTCGACACCTATCCCGTACATGGGTTTGCCGATGAAGACACACCCTTCCAACTGATCTGACAGGCCACTATGTATTGCTGCCGGTAGACAGATATGTGAAAACAGAAGATCTCCACCTCAGACGACTTCTGCGCAGTTTCTCGGGAAGTGGCATAGCAGGGAGCGCCGAATGAGAGGCGGCAGATCTCTTTAGAGGGACACTGGTGTGAGTGATCAGGCGGAGGAGTCAAATTTTCGGCCGTATGGGCGGCGGTGGGTCGAGCCTATGTCGCCGGGAGACGGCTCCAGGAGATGTGGGGGCGATCGACGATGGAGCGCTGCCTGACTTCGATTCTCCGTGGCCTGGGATACCATGCTTTGCCGACTCCTCTCGGGGTGAGCTGGAAAACTACCCTCTCGGCCGTAGCCAGGGACTTTTCCGTTAGTCTTTTCAGAGACTTGTGCAGCACTCCCGCGCCTTTTGTCCTGCTCGCTCAGGCGGCACAGGACCATCGCCACCCGAGCAAGAAGAGCGACCGGTGGCCCTGAAGACAGGCCTTTAGGGAGAAAAAGGCGGAGAAATCCGATGCCCACAGTCGGCCGACCGACTCTGCAAAGTGAACTTCAGTTCACATGGAACCAGAACCAAGAGAACAAGAGACGACAGCCCCCCATCGGCAACCAGACTCCAGACTGCTGCTAACAATCAGACCTGCTGCCAAATAACATACAGACTTCGGTTTGTGTGGATACCCTGTCCTTAAGGGCTTCGGTCAGTAGGAGGGTAATCTCATCCGTCGGCTCGAGTCAATACTGTATCTATGCGAGAAGCTTTGGCGTGGAGAAGAGGCCATATATATATCGCGCTGGCTTCTTCTGAGCCAGTTTGTTGACCACCACTGTTTGTTGAACCCACACCACGCCATTGCACTCTCAAGCGCAGTAGCCGCCAGACTCAACTTCTGGCGCGCCAAATGACTTTGAAATTAACCTTTGAGCCCTAATTTGATTCGATTCACAAAATGGACCTCGCGAATCGATTTCTCGGATCAAAGTCATGTTTAACACGTGTATCACGCGTTATTTTGAGTTGATTGATAAAACCGACAATATTCCACTCTGAGTATGTGAAGGCCATCTTGGATTTATACAGTTTATTAAAATGTCCCTTAGCCAATGTAACGGCAACTAGTTATTCTGGTCTATGCACTGATTGAAAACATGAAAAATTTACAATCTGTGTCCACTGAAAACACGAAAACAAATCTTATGGAATGAGGGTCGCCCTAGCAACAGATTAGAGTGATAACTTGTGTAGAACTGTACAACTGAAAAAACAAAACAAAAGAACATTAAGCACCCATATTCATCGTTCATGGACAAGAACAATCACAAGATTATCGTTAAGTAATGACAGCAAGTACTGAAATTCAAACATCTTTCTTCCCCCTTCCCCCTCCCAACTCTCAGTCCCGTCTTTCCTTCCGACCCAAGCACATGAAAACTGGCTTTGCTCTAATATTTTCATGGTGGACGTTCTTTTCTTTATGGATGGAGAGAAGGGAAGACAGCTCTTCTATTCCCCATCCCCTAAATTACAATCAAATTTATCGAGTTTTTTTTTTTTAAATGTGTTATACATTGAGGATTAGGTTAGGATTGGGGTTCAGGTTAGAGTTGGGTTAGATAAGGCTGGGGGTATGGGTTAAGCTTATCATCTGATTTGGGTTAGGGTTAGGTTAATAATGTCATGTATTTCGGGTATTGGAGAGTCTGTAGATGTTCGTTTTTTTTTAATTGTTTTTTCAAAGTTCCCATTAGAAATGCTTAAACAGACAACCCTGTAAAGACAAAACGAAATCAATCTCTTTGTCACGAAATGTAGATTTCATTTTCGCTCAGAACTTGGCTCAAGTTTTCAAGCTGCTATTTCCACCCAAGAGACCTTGCTGTAAAAACTCCCCAAGGAACCACTTCAATTCACCCTTGAAAGATTTTGAATAAGCAGACGAAGGAGAAACAGTGAGGGGTGGGAAGATTGGGTTGCCTTGAGAAGGAGGGGGGAGGGGGGGGGGAGAGTGACTGAAGATGGTGCTGGAGTTGGGGGTATCTGACCCCTTCATTGTCAGAACTGTTTTTCTACAGCCTTGTATCTGGTTTGCGTAACTCTCAGACAGGTGGTGGGTCTGGGACTGGGGTACAGACAAGAGTAGACCACAGAGAGTGGACCACCGTAATTTTGGGCAGCAGCCGAGGAGAATTCGAGGTAGGACATAGGATTCACTGAATCCCTCCGTTGTGGACGACGACTGCGGAAGGGTACCCGCCAACGTTGACCATGCCGATGGGTCTTCCCGTGGGGCCCTCCAGGGGCCTGTTGGTGATGAAGACGATGAGGGAGGCGATGATGGCGGTGAAGGTGCCCACGGCGGTTAAGTAGAAAGACCAGCCGACACACCTCAGCTCCAGAAGCTCGTCCACGCTGCCCATCTTGCTCACGAAGACCATGGCTCCTATGAAGGCTGAGAGACCTGTGGGAAAGAACACGGTGCAGATGAACGCATCGCTTTAAACCATTCAGTGCACATACGTCATCACAAATCCTTCCCCTCCCCTTCCCCTGTCTTCCTTCTTTCCCCCATCCCCCTCACTTCATCTCTCCGGACACTTGGTTTCTGCTCGGTCCAACCTCTCTCTCTCTCTCTCTCTCTCTCTCTGAATTCACACTATGTCTTGTTTTTCTTCTCTCAATGGTTGCAAGATGTCTAAAAGAGACGTTTAGGTGGACATTTGACTTGTCTCTTCACAAAGAAAGAAAGACAACTTTGTTGTTTCTCACTCTCTCAACCCTGGCTGCTAAGTTGGTGGCAAAACTGTTGAAAAGTTTGCTTGAATATGACGATAGTCTGGAGTGTGTAGTCTGGTGTGGTGTGTGGTGTGGAGTGGTGTGGTGTGGTGTTGGAGTGCGTGTGTGTGTGTGTGTGTGTGTGTGTGTGTGTGTGTGTGTGTGTGTGTGTGTGTGTGTGTGTGTGTGTGTGTGTTGTGTGTGCGTGTGTATGTGTGTATGTGTGTGTGTGTGTGTGTGTGTGTGTGTGTGTGTGTTGTGTTGTGTTGTTGTGTTGTGTTGTGTGGTGTGTGTGCGTGTGTATGTGTAAGTGTGTGTGTGCGTGTGTAAGTGTGTGTGTGTGTGTGTGTGTGTGTGTGTGTGTGTGTGTGTGTGTGTGAGTGGGTGGGTGGGGGGGGGGGTGGGGGGGTTCGCGCGCGCGTGCGTGTGTGTGTGTGTGTATGCGTGTGTGCGCGCAGCAACGCGCGTGTGCGTGTGTGTGTATGCGTATATATGTATGCATGTATGTATCTACATGTGTGTGTGTGTGTGTGTGTGTGTGTGTGTGTGTGTGTGAGAGAGAGAGAGAGAGAGAGAGAGAGAGAGAGAGAGAGAGAGACTGAGAGAGAGTCCTTGAGCGGAACAAGCACCTAGAAAGCCTCCTCTATGCCGAAACGCCTTGTTGCAACAGCATTGTTGTTGGTTCACTTCATTCACTTGTTGTAAGTGGATATCTTCCGATCATGGCCTGTAGAAAGCCTTCATGATCGAAACGCGTTGTTAGCACATTGTCATTTATTCTTTTGACTCACTTGGCAGTGTTGTGGTAACCCGGCTGTTCTTAACTCGCTTCATCTCCCGCCCGCAGTCGCCCTAGCTTCAATCTCATTTCTGTGTTTGTTACGTGGATGTCATTGTTGCTGCTGTCTTTTTTGTCGCTTTTACTAAAAAAAAAAAAAAAAAAAAAAAAAAAAAAACAAACAAACAACACAAACAAAAAAAAAAAAAAAAAAAAAAAAAAAAAAAAAAACAGAGGGATTACCTCCGACGAGGGCGAATATTTCCAGGACTTTGGTATGTCTGGAAAATCTGGTGCAGCAGTTAGCCACGAACCCGTAGACACAGGACCCGACGTGGAACCATGTCTCTGAAGAAAATGAACAAAGAGAGAGAGAGAGAGAGAGAGAGAGAGAGAGGAGAGAGAGAGAGAGAGAGAGAGAGAGAGAGAGAGAGAGAGAGAGAAGTATGGGAAAAGAAACAGACAGAGAGTGGGATGAGCGAATTTGTGGAGTAGGTTACATGTTTAGACGGTGTATTTAAGGTATTGTTTGTAGGAGACATTACGAATGGACGTTAATAATTTTAATGGAAAAAAATGCATTGAGAAATAAAACGTTGATGTAGATGTTTCTGGAAAAGTTCTAACTTTTTCGCAATTTGTAGAGTCGGTGGAAGCGAGTTCCAGGCATATGGTCCAGAGTAAGTTGTGTATTGATCAATGCGTGGGTAGGGAAAGAAGGAATTTCTTTGAGCCATAAGAGCTGTTCAGTCTTGTAAAAGGGGCATTGATAGAACATGGCATAATAACTGTCGATATTGTAAACATAAATGATGCCTGGTTGAATTCCGATTGTTTATTCAGAGGAGGTATGTTGAGTGCTTTTAGGTTTTCATCTGTTATTAGAGTTACGGCTGTAAGAGTACCTTTGTTGCTCGTCTATAGAGAGAATTCAACCTTTATTGTCTACATCACTACTTCCGTCCCATACTGTTAAAGCGTAATCGATTTGTGACATTATGACATTATGTGAGCGTCGAAGAAAAGTTTAGCGTAGTACTGTTGGCATAGCGCTTTAATTGAGAGAACAGGGAAAGATTTTTTGAGTTGGTCTTGCATGAATATTGAAGTGAAATTGCCGTTTCAACTTTTTTCCTACTGTTACCCCTAAAACACGATGCTCATCTACCTGTTCGATAGAAGTACAATTCGGCTGAAGCATAGGCCTTGAGGTGTCAGTTGGTGCTTTTGGCCAGTGGCTATAATCATAGATTTGGTTTTTTAGCCGGGTGTACGACCATTGAGTTCGACATACACCAGTCTGACGCTTCAATTTGACTTTCCCGGAGAGATATTTCTACTGTTTGTAGATCACTGGCATTTGTCTGGAGTGAAGAGTCATCAGCAAATAAATCTGTCGTGACTTTTTCATCTGATATGAACAATGGTAAATCATTAATGAAGATGCAGAATAGGAAGGGTTCTAGTACTGAGCCTTGTGGGACTCCTTTCAAGTATGCAGTCTATGATACACTCTTCCAGTGAATTGTTGTAGTTAGTCGAATTGAGACAGGTATAAAAAGGCAAAACATAAATATTTTGTGCAATCTCCTGTAAAACAAATGAATCACAAGAGATCAATAACACAATTTCATTCACATTAACGTCTTTTTTTCTGTCGTTATTGTTGATGCAGACATCCACAGTCATTACTTTCAACATGAAAGTCACATTTTTTTTTCTTTTGAAACAAGATCATTTCATGATGTACATAACACACATACATAGTATTTGCTGTTTTGTTTCAAGTCGGAAAC
>JADBJO010010466.1:68438-72645 GCA_016801955.1 Conus betulinus | reverse complement strand
TGTCCTGTGTGTCAAGCACTTTCATGATTCACTGTCCTGTGTGTCAAGCACTTTCATGATTCACTGTCCTGTGTGTCAAGCACTTTCATGATTCACTGTCTTGCCTGTAAAAGCAACTCCATGATTCACTGTTTTGTCTGTAAAGCACTTCCATGATTTACTGTCTTGTCTGTAAAGCACTTTCATGGTTCACTGTCTTGTGTGTAAAACACTTTCATGATTCACTGTCTTGTCTGTAAGCACTTTCATGATTCACTGTTCTGTCTGTAAAGCACTTTCATGATTCACTGTTCTGTCTGTAAAGCACTTTCATGATTCACTGTTCTGTCTGTAAAGCACTTTAATGATTCACTGTCTTGTCTGTAAAGCACTTTCATGATTCACTGTTCTGTCTGTAAAGCACTTTCATGATTTACTGTTCTGTCTGTAAAGCACTTAATGATTCACTGTTCTGTCTTAAAGCACCTTCATGATTCACTGTTTTGTCTTAAAGCACTGTCATGATTCACTGCCTTGTGTGTAAAGCACTTTCATGATTCGCTGTTCTGTCTGTAAAGCACTTTCATGATTCTCCGTCTTCTCTGTAAAGCACTTTCATGATTCACTGTCTTGTGTAGCATGTTGTATTTTTCAATTCTGTTGTAAAGGCAGTGTGTGTGTGTGTGTGTGTGTGTGTGTGTGTGTGTGTGTGTGTGTGTGTGTGTGTGTCTATGTGTCTGACGTCATCAGGAGACTGTTTAGCAAAGTTGGTGAATACTCTTACTTTTTGATCCCCACTAAAAGCTTTGAAATCAATGAAGCTGGTAGACCATGACGACCAATGGTGGTATTCCCCGTGTAACTTGATGACATGGTCAAGAACATCTGCCAAAAATCGTCAAATTATTTTTCCCTGAGATTTAAAATAGGCCTTCTTTGTTTCAATATCGAATCAAGATATACCTCACTATGTTAGAATATCATAACGAATAGAAAGGAAAAGAAAAAGAGCAACCGGAGTGAGAAAAAGGAGGTAGATAGGCAAGTTGAGGAACAGTTGGATAGTGTGTTAGAGGGAAAATAGAACACGGAAGGCATCAATGATCAACACCTGAACCAACGCATGACACATTACACACATTTAAAATCATATTACAGTCTTTTTAAAGTAATGCCAGACCAGCCATTTATGCACGTTGCGTCAAATATCGGTAATATGAAGGAAGAAATGTGAGACTGTCTGAATGACAGGGGAAAGACTGAATGCAGTGCCAGCAAGTAGTTAGTCAGCCCTAGCCAGGTAGGCAGCCCATTGTGAAAACGACAGCATGGGTTGTAAAGCGCTTATAGCTGTGAATGGTAATAATAATGATGATGATGATGATGATGATGATGATGATGATGATGATGATGATGATGACGACGACGATAACCCATGGCTTGAAAGCTCAGAGTTCAGACCACTCTGCCATTCAAATGTCCGTAATTTCAGAAAGAAATAGGTAGGTACACTTTTAACAACAGTTGCCAGGACCAAACTTATTGAAACAACCAACAATTGAGTTCTGATTGAAGGTATATTACCTGATATTTTCATCAAACGGGATACCATAGAGGTGGTTTCAAATGTACTAAACATATAATCCAAGGGTCCAGACTCCCTCAGCAGAATCTCACACGATATGGGGCACCTGAGAGACTCCCACCATCACAACCACGACTGCCAGAAAGCTCGGCATAGAGAGAATTGTTATAACATCGTACATAGCTGACAACTGATTGCCAATGGATCTCTTGTTGCTGGCCAAAATTCTTCACATGAAAGCGTGCTGCAATGCAGTTGATACCTCTGATGTAAATGCGCTTGACTACAGAATGATTTGCCTCCCACATTTCTGGTCTGCTATAATTTGAAGACATTCCGCCCTATCTGAGCAGGGTTTTGCAATTTGAACAGTTCTTGTTTTGCAAAGTTCATTACGCAGTATTCCTTAATTGTCCTTTGAACACTTCAGGTGTTCATCATTGATGCCTTCCGTGTTCTATTTTTTCCCTCTAACACATATCCAACTGTTCCTCAACTTGCCTATCTACCTCTTTTTCTCACTCCGGTTGCTCTTTTTCTTTTCCTTTCTATTCATTATGACATTCTAAACATAGTGAGATATATCTTGACTAGATGTTTACAATCACTTACGTGGACAGGACAATGTAGGGAAGCGTCTTCATCACAACACGAGACGCACAAGTCCCCCCCCCCCCCCCCCCCCCCCCCCCCCCCCCGCGCCCCTCCCCCTTCCCTGAAACAGACAGTGACAACTTCCCCATACTGTGTGAAGAGGTAGAGAGTAGAGGCAGCAGTTAAGTACTTGAAACTGGAAAATCAGGGGAGGAGGTGGACAACATACCAGCAGAGTTAGTGAAAGACAGAGGAAGCGCCATGGTCAGTGCCCTCACAATCATTTAAAACAAGATCTAGCAAAGTGATGAGTAGCCAACACCATGGACCAAATCCCTGATCAGCACTTTCCCCTTGAAAAGCAACTTACAACTAACGTTGCCACAATTATCGAACTATTGGTCTGATTAGTCGCCTGAGTAAGGTAGTGCTGAAGATCCTATTGAACAGACTGAAACTGCAAGCAGACATCGCTGCTTAGGAACGAAGCAGGTCACGGTATCACTGAACAGATTTTTAACTTGAAGATAATGATTGAGAGATATCATCGGTACCAGCAGGACCTGTGGAACATTTTGTGGATTACACAAAAAGCCTTCGACTGGTGTGGCATGCAGCCTTATGGGCGACCATGAGACTGTGCAACATGAACGACAACCTGATCAGGACCACAGAATGCCTCCACAATAAGGCCACCAGCGCGGTCTTCCTCAATGGCATCATCGGACTCTGGTTCAGGACATTAATATATACCTGGAGAGAATTATGACTGACCCACTGCAGGGACACCAAGGCTCAGTAGACATTGGTGGCAGGATAGCAACAAACCTACACTTTGCCGACGCTATCAACGGGCTAACAGGAGAAGAGCAGGAACTTGCCAACATAGCAGAACGCATTGACACATGTCCTGCTACATTCGACGTGGGGATCAGCTTCGAAAAAAAAAAAATAAATAAAAATAGCTGATGACCAATGACATAACGGCATCAGCGCTAACATCATTCAAAGGAAGAAAAACCAGAGGCAGTTCGGAGATTTAAGCACTCGTGGAAGTTGTATCAGATGAGTCAACACCTGAAAAGCTTTCCAGAGTTGTACAAACGACAGCTGAGCTAGCCAGACTAAGACACATCTGAAATGACAGAAACATCACAGTCAGTTCCAAGATGGGACTGGTGCACTCCCTGGTCATTGCCATATTTCTCTGTGCCTGTGAGACGTGGACTCTGACAGCTGAACTTGTGAGAATTCAGGCATTAGAAATGAGATACTTCCGAAAGATCCTTCGTATCTCATACAAAGACCACATTACCAGCTTGGAGGTCCAGACCAGAGTAAGGCAACCCATTGAACCTGACGAAGACCTGTTGTCCACAATGAAAAGAACGAAAACGCGATGGTATTGTCATGTATCAAGATCAACAGGATTTTCCAAAACCATTCTACAAAGGACAGTGCCAGAGGCAGCAGGAGAGGAAGACAGAGGAAGAGATGGGAGGACAACATCAGTGCATGGACTGGCCTCACACTCAGCGACTGCCTAAGAGTGTCTGAGACGCGGGAGAATAGGAGGGAAGCTGGTTGCAAAGTCCTCTGTGGCGCCCTGACGGTCTTAAAGCTCCATGTGTATTGGTTAGGTGAATCATTATAATGTGACATGCTGATATCTGATGTTTGAAGGTTCCTATGTATTGATGTCTTAGTTGACGTGAATTGATTTGTATGCTGTGTAGTGGAATATATTGATTGGGCACCATTCAGGCAGATGTAAAGAAAAAAAAACACAGTCCAAACTCGTGTGTTGCCTGGCTGTCCATGTTCGAATGGTGTGGGTGTGTGTAGGAAATAATCATTACACGCATCCGAACTTTTGAGAGCGAGAGTCAGACAGCAAAACACGCACCGCATACAATCCGTAACAATCTACAACAACAACAAAAATGTAATGATCGAATGTGGAGTATCAGAATTTTACCAAGAGATGGTTTTCAATCTTCAAATCCTCGTGTGTGTCGACAGTCTCTGCTTTAGCATGCTTTCGTGTAT
>JADBJO010010466.1:58438-63438 GCA_016801955.1 Conus betulinus | reverse complement strand
ACGCCTCTCTCAGTCCTAAGAAACAACAAAACTATTTTTTTTTTCTGTGTGGCCCCAAAATATAAATTTCACATGGTGGCAGTTACGCCACAAACAGAGAACGAAAGACATTGATGACTGATCAGTCTTATCCTCCAATACTTTGTCAGTGCTTGAGGCATCTTAATAACCCTCTTTGAAAGCAAAGATGTGAACGGCCTTGTCAGTGCCAAGTCTACTCTGTAGAAGCAGTTGTGAGTCTACACCTACACGACAACCCAGACAGTCTTTGGGCGATGCGTCATCCCAGGGAATGCAGGAATATACAGACTGACGATGACGAGAGGAAAACCAACACAACCCCCCCCCCCCCCCCCCCCCCCCCCCCCCCCCCCCCCCCCCCCCCCCCCCCCCCCCCCCCCCCCCCCATTCTTTTTTTTTCTTTTCTTTTTCTAAGTCAGTGTAAAAATTTAAGACGTTCGATATAAACACAGGTTATATTGAATATTTGTCAGAACACTCAGATAACAACAACATCGACAACAACAGCAGCAACAACAACAAACAACTACAAGCTACTGTCTGCCAGATCTGTCGTAAAGTGAGACGACTGCAGGCGGAAATCTGAACAAATCTTAAATAAGTGCTGAAGCGATCTAAACTAAGTGAAAAATTCGTTCATTTTCATTGTCCTATTTGTTTGTGTCTTCCCTGAAGAAGATCTAAGACTAGGTCGAAAACGCGTCGTGTTTCGTCTTGTGACTCGTTTGTCCACGTTTCTCTTGGCAGTTTGCTAACATGATTTAAGATTCGCGCTGTCTGCCAGTTTTACCAAGACGATCATGCGATGAAGGTTCGCTTCAAAAAGAAAGACCTCTGCGAGGTGAGCCTTCGCACGTCGTTCACGACCTTCTACACTGAAGACACCCGCACGTGCCCCGCACCAGCAGCCGCCCAGCCCTTTGAACAATAACGGCAACTCTGTTTCCTCTTTTCTCACATGGAAAGGGCGACAACCTCACCACAGCAACACCACTGCCAGCGGAGGCCTTGGGGTAGCAGACGGTCAGCAGTGGATGGCAAACTTCAGGAGAGCCATCTGTGGGCCTGCTTCAGTGTCCGACAAAGTTGACCTTTTTGATAGAAATGAGTTAGAGCTATTTAAAACCTATCAAGGCTGCAGTTTGACGGCTTTCTATTAGTAAAAAAAAAAAAAAAAAAAAGGCAAACCCGTTGTTTTCTATCAATCTTGAACAATGATTAACATGATTCAGAATAGACCTAAATCTATCTGTTTATCTATGCGTTTATCTATCTATCTATCTGCTTATCTATCTATCTAGCTAGCTAGCCAGCTAGCTATGTGTCTATCTGCCTGTCTATCTCTCTGTTGATCAATCAATCAATCTATCAATCAATCATCTATCCATCTATCTAGCTAGCTAACTGTCTGTCTCTCCATCTATCTATCTATCTATCTATCTATCTATCTGTCTGTCTGTCTGTCTGTCTGTCTGTCTGTCTATCTCTTTATCTATCTATCTATCTATCTGTCTGTCTGTCTCTCCATCTATCTGTCCATCTCTCTGTCTGTCTGTCTATCTATCTATCTATCTATCTATCTGTCTGTCTGTCTGTCTGTCTATCTACCAGGAACTGATTTGGACGAGGTGACAGTCCTGCTTCGGCCCCCTGTGGTCAGCTGGGCTACAAACAACACTAACTGAATTCAATTGTTCGGAACGTGTTGAGCGGTAGAGGGGAAAGGGGAGAAGGGATGGGGGGGTGGAGGGAATGGGAGCGGGGAGAGAAGGAAGATCTTCACATCTTTTCTTATGACGCAGCATGGAGACCATTAATTTTGGAGTTATCCACATCGACCTTTCATTTTTTATTTTGCAGATGATTTCAGTCGTGATTTCAGAATTCTGAGCATTTTTTGCTCCTGCGCTTCTCCTCCTCTCTGAGATGCCACGGTCCACAGGCAAAACAACGGGTGGAGTCCTGAGGTAAGTGGTAACATGAACACAACGATAGCATCACGAGTCTTCTTTAAAAGGGTGACGCTGGCTGCTGACATCATGGTCACCAGACCTAATGAACACCAGCAGAGGACACACGTAACGGACAGAGCCTTGATCAGGTGGATCGACGAAAAAAGCGACCTTTTTAAGGGGTTAAGTAGAATTCTGTACTTGGGCATATGCACGTATATAGCAACTTGACAAACTATGATCAGTAAACATACGATAAAATTAAGGGTAGCAATTCCTGTGAACCATACGAATCCTTGATTGGGGCTGTAATGTTGAAATAAGGCCAGGCGACACAGACCTGACTGGCCAGAGAGACCCCAGTGTGACAGCCCAGGAAGGAAAGGTGTTAGTGACAACACAAGTCCACCAAACCAAATGACTGCACAAACTGCAGTTGTTGAATGTTTGTTAAGTCTCCACGAATCGTTTGGGGCACAAAGGATGATTGTGTGATCCAGCGTGGTGAATAAAATGATGAACATTGATACTTCACAGGACAAAAGGAAACAGAACACCGTTCAACTTGCAGATCACACTGTTCGTCCACGTTTCGCTATGCTGAGTGTACTCTCCATAAAAGGTGGCATTTGCTATCAACGTAACTCCAGTGTGGATTCCCAGACAAATGTCCGCTAAATGCAAATGAACAATGATCCTTAAGAATTCACTTCCAAACAACTCTCTAAATATGACAGAAAACAAAATCAAAAAACAAATCGATGAATTTCCGATGGCTAATGCACACACAACCCCAAAGAAAACGGTATACAGATCAGATGGCATTAGCATGCTACATGAAGGAAAGTATGGCATGAGTTGTTGAACAAGTTCTCTCACTTGAATGTTCAGGAAACAGATTGTCACAGCAAAGCCTATAGTCTGAAGAAAAAATTCCCCTTAAATGATGGGTCTTTGAAAACAAATCCACAGGAAATCGCTCAACTGGGACCGCCTGTAAGTCCAACTCAGTCAATTGAGGCATGTTTTTGAAGCCCACTCTGCCAATTGCCTTTGTGGAAGAAAAAGATAAATTCAAATATTGGAGATGGGGTAGGTATATAGACACTCATCATTTAGTGTACTAATACATGTCTTCGAGATGTCCATCCTTTTCAGAACATACGGAACAATCTTTCGAAGTATATTTGTTATCTTCTGTAAAGGATTCTTCGACAAAATAACCGTTTTCAAACTCGGCAGGTCGATGAAAATATCCAAATCAAGTTTTCTTACTTTGTTGTAGGCAAGGTTGAGAAATTGCAAGTTGCTGAGTTTTACACCAGAAACATTCTGCATGAAACAGTGAGGCAGACTCAGATGAGTCAAATAATCACTTTTCCTTAAATCAGCCAATGATATGCCGGAGCCTGGTGCGTCTAAATAGCGAAGCTGAGGGAAGCGGTCAGCAGGAAACGATTTTCTACACAGAGAAAGGACAGTCCTTGGCACCGGCAGCTTCAGGACAGATGACGTCACACACCAGCTCATCATCCTGCAAAGGACACTGTGCCAGTCCGTCACACAGGTGATCTTCATGCACACACACTGTGGAACCTCTACACCGATAATAATCAGGGCAAGTCACACTCTCACAGGTTTGTTCATCTTCGCCGTAGACACAGTCAGAAAATCCATTACACAGGGTGTAGACAGGGAGACAGTACAGCCACTCTGCTGTGCATTGATAATGAGTGTCTGGGCAAGATTCGTCACCTTTCATCACCTGCCGAGTAAAGTATCCATTACCATCTAAGTTGATGTAAAATGTTTGCATTGAGACATCTCTTTTCGTTGGAAAATAGACTGTCCCTTCTGGACAATCCAATTCATCAGAATCGTCGAAACAGTCTGAATGTTCATTGCAATGCTGACTCCACAATATACACCTCGAGTCAGAGCACAAATACCCATTGCATGAAGAATGTTGACAAAATGACTCATCACTGTTATCTGGACAGTCCTGTCTCAAATCACAAACCAAAGTGTGATGTATTGTTGTGGTGACGTCCTCACACTTAAACACGGTGTACGTATCTTCATGCAGAACATCAAAGGAAGATAACTGTGAACTCGGCATATCACTGACATTCATAGCCACGTGGAAATGCGAAAGAGATGTGTAGCAGTTTCTATCGAGGTTGGAAATAAAAAATCCATGGGTCACGTGTTTATGTGGGCAAACAAGTAGAGCCTGCTGGTGTTCGTGAGAATGAACTTTGGAACGTGCAAACGAGCTAGAACCGCATCAGAAGGAAGCAGTCTGGGTGAGCTGTACCCAATTTCACAAACGGCGGAACATGCATAAGTGTTAGGAGTTGTGGTAAGTTCCATTGATATAAGCTCACCTACATGGTTTATCCTTGAGGGACGGTACGGACTGTGTAGACGGAAGTGATTCATGTTGTAGATCAGCGTATTGTTAGACCATTTGCGAAACTTGCTGTATATGAACGGCACTTCGTACCAGCCTGAGATGTAACCGAGCAAAGTGTGGACACGTGTATAGTACTTGAAGATGTATAGTAGGTCCTCTTGTTCCTCCCTGGTTTTGATTGAAGCCAGTGTCCCACCCATGGCTCTGCAGCTATATTCATAGAAAGAAAAATGGGGTGACCACTCTGGTCGGACCAACGTTAAACATTTGTTGCGTGAAGCCACCAGACCCTGGCAGGAAGGACTGCTGAAAGGACAGTGTTCTGTCTTCAGGTTACAGTCCAGATGGTCCTGAAAGTGAGAATAATGAGCCACAGAACAATTGAACAAACCACTGGACAGCTTGTGAGGTTGGGCGTCCTCAGACAGAGCAGAAAAATAGAGTCGGGTGTTTGTTTCGAGTCCGGAGTTGACCTCAAGCTGAATGTGAATGGTGGATGCAGGGAAAATCCTTGCTGGTGTAGAAGGGGACCCCCACACACCCCCTCCACCTTGGCCACAGCCTCACCTGCTTTCTGATAGTGGACTTGAAACACTTCTTTTTCTCCTGTG
>JADBJO010010466.1:50938-53438 GCA_016801955.1 Conus betulinus | reverse complement strand
ATCGTTTGTAAATCTAGCACCACGCTTGTCGTTTTCTACGAGCTCATTAATGAATAATGAAAATAGAACAGGACTGCACACATCCCCCTCTTTTTTTTTTTTTTTTTTTTTTTACTCCTCTAGTGCACGTTACTCGTCAGTTAAGTCATAGCCGCTTCTTATCCTTATTTTGGTTGCTTGATACATGACATACTTAAATAATTTTCCTTTTTTACCGTTTTTTTTTAAAATCAATATAGGCCAGAGTAAATTTCGATTTGATCGAGCAAACTCCTTTTCAAAATCAATAAATGCTACGTAAAACTTAGGATTAAAAGAAAACTGCTTCTGAATCAGGGCTAGAAGGGTAAACATATGGTCTACAGTCGAGTATCTGTGTTTAAATCCAGCTTGATGTTCACCGGTTAGATTATTTTCTTTTACATATTCCTGAAGTCTTAGGTTGACACTGGTGCTAAATACTTTGCTACTTTTCTTTCTTTCTTTCTGCGTACGCAGGCTGATACTCCTGTCGACACTGCCTGTACAGACAGGCAGTGGAGTTTTGTGTGTATGATCGTTTCTTATCCCGCCATTAAGGCAGCCATACTCCATCTTCGGGGAAGGTGCATGCTATGTGTAACGTGTCATCCATACCTACGGCCAAACTGGCCTTCTCTTCGGAAGTTGGTGATGGGATTTTACGTGTGTGCAAGATGTTGTGCGTGCGTTCACACACGGAACCTCGATCTATAGTCTCATTAGAAGGACTGAATGGGGAATGGAGTCAGAACCAATGTTAACTCCGAGAGGAAAATCCCCCTGTACCGAAATTAGAACCTGCAACCCCAGGATCACGAGTCCGGCGCGCTACCAACTAGCTATTCCGACCCCCACTTTGCTACTAATATAGACAACGAGATACCTCGATAGTTGTTTACATTGTTCTAATCACCATTTTTAATACAATGGAAGAGTTACAGATTCGCACCAAGACCCGGGATAAATACCCTTATCGAGCAATGCGTTGAAGAACATGACAAAAAAGAGACTATGATCTGTTCGCACGGAGCACACGAGAGAGAGAGAGAGAGAGAGAGAGAGAGAGAGAGAGAGAGAGAGAGAGAGAGAGAGAGAGAGAGAGAGAGAGAGAGACGGTGTTTGTATTTCAACAGATTGTATTTCTCTATGTATGGTTTGTTGCGCGTCCTTATGATACTAAACCTGGGAGACCATTTTGTGTATGGTCCTCCTTTTTCATCAAAACTATCCAAAACTCGCTGAAATACCCCGAAAAATTCCCTAAAATTCTCAGAAACACCCAACCTCCAACCATGCCCCGCGCTACTCTTTCGCCTGAACCCTATCCCAGCCCCGAAACACTCCCAAAGTGCCCTGTGAAATTTTGAGGGAAAAGAACAGTACAAGTTGGTGAATTGGAGCCGTGCATACCTGGCATCGTAAGCATTTATATGTCACCTGGAAACAAAAAACAAAAAAAAAAAAAAAAACTTAAAAACAACCAAGAAAACCAACACTTAAAAACAACAAAAACAACAACAAATAAACAATAACCCGTATAATACGTACATGCGAAGTTGACAATCCGCTTTTTCTTATTTATGGAAGATCTGTTATGAAACATCAGGAACACGCACGCACGCACGCACGCACACGTGTATTGTACACGCATGCGCACGCTCTAAGTTTAAGTATATGCGTTTTATGAGTAAAGAAAAAAAAAGCCGCTCAAGCCCATGACGAAAAGGAAATGAAGCCTATAAACGTTAAAGCAAAAGGTAAGGTGGGGTAATGTTGTTTATAGCAACGTTAGCCTGGAGATTGGGGCAAACTCATACTTGGCCTTTCCACTTAGACACAAAAGATGAAACACATGTCAACTGTGATAAGACTTTGAATCTCTTAGGGTCCTCAGCGTATACTGTAGACGTGTGTGCGCTGGTGTGTGTTCATCAGTGGGGTGATGCCAGCATGTTAATTAGAGTGTCCATAGACGTCATGCGTGTGCAAGCGTTGGTGTGTGAGGGTCTGTATGGGAGAGAATGAGTGAGTGACTGAGTGAGTGAGTGTGTGTGTGTGTGTGTGTGTGTGTGTGTGTGTGTGTGTGTGTGTGTGTGTTCATCAGTGGAGTAATGCCAGCGTGTTAATTAGAGAATCCACAAACATGTGTGTGGAAGCGTTGGTGTGTGAGTGTGTGTGTGTATGTGTGCGTGTGTGAGAGAGAGTTTGTGAGAGTGTGTGTGTGTGTGTGTGTGTGTGTGTGTGTGTGTGTGTGTGTGTGTGTGTGTGTGTGAGTGTGTGTGAGCATGCACGCGCGCGCGCGCCCGTGCGATTGCGCGCGCGCTCATGTTGTGTGTGTGTGTGTGAGCGTGTGCGCGTGTGATGTGTTTGAGGGGGCGGAGTTGTTGTTCTTATTGTTATGTGTATGTGTGCGTGCACCTGAGTGTGCGCATGCACTTATGTGCTGTATTTGATGGTGTTGTTCTTGTTCCTAAGTAAT
>JADBJO010010466.1:30000-46246 GCA_016801955.1 Conus betulinus | reverse complement strand
AGGTGCTAGGGACTGAAACCAATAAAAAAACGGTTGTTTTTAATGCCGACCGATTGAACCTTTTTAAATGTGTTCTTGATCAGTAGTTAATCCCAAATTTCCGATCCATATGTAAGTATTGGCTGTATTTGGAGTTAAAAACAGTTTCTAAAATATTGTCTTGCTCTAACTGCAAGGTCTTTGAGAGTATGATTCAGTCGGTTCGCTGTTTTTAATAACACGTTCAACTAATTCTGAAGACCTATAACACTATCAGAAAACAAAACAAAATCATCAGCAAATAAAAGTATGAATAACTCAATAAGGTCAGGAGATAACTGAACGCCATGCCTACCACATCTCAGAATGTCCTTTGTCAACTCATTAATAAAGAGTGAGAAAAGAACAGGGGAGCAGACCTCCCTTTGCTTTAAGCCTCTAGGACACAGAAAAGTGTCCGTCAGATCTCCCTCAGCACGAACTTTGGCTTTAACGATATTGTACATACTTTTTTACAGCATAAAGAATCTTCCCATGCAAACCGTTTCTTATACAATATAGTCCACAGTTTGTCCCTAATGACCAAATCGAAGGCCTTGCCAAAATCAATAAAAGCAACATACAATTTTCTGTGCCTTTTGAACTGTTTTTGAATCAAAGAATAAAGTGTAAATATGTGATCGAATGTGCTATGATTTTCCCTGAATCCTGCTTGTTCTTACCCAATTATATCATTATCCTCAATCCGTTTTGTAATTCGTTTATTTAAAATAAACCTATAGAGTTTACTAACAATAGTTAACAGTGATATGCCTCTATAATTATCAGTGTTACTCATATCTCCCTTTTTATGCAATGGTGGTATGATCAACAAACACCGTTTATCAGGAAAGAGACTTACCAAAAAGAAATCAAATAATTTAACAAAAAATGGAGTTATTTGTTCTGAACTGTTCTTAAAAAAAATAACCTATAATACCATCAGGCCCTGCTGCCTTGTTACTCTTTAGAGCTTTGGTCGCGACCTTGACCTCTTCTGTACAGATGTGTCTATTTAGCTCATCAGAATTTCTATCAATGGGTACATGTACATCATCAAATTCATTGTCGTCGACAGAAACAGTGACACAATCATTAAAAACTCCTTTGAAGTGGTTGTACCATCCTTCTGTACCAACTGAGTTTTGACCATTAGACCTTGGTCGAACAGCTCTGATAGTATCCCAAAATCTCTTTGGGTCTTTTATATCGTTTTGCAGATTAGCAATGATTTGTTCTTTGTGTGATTTTTTCTTGTGTCTTAGGAGTTCCTTGTGTTCTCTTCTTTTTTGTGAATACTTAGTCCTGTCGTTGTCAAGATCTTTTCTTGGCTGCGTGCAAATACTGTTATCATCTTTACTCAAACGTGTGTCACAAATCTTCCTTTAAAATCTTGTCTAAGCGATTTCCTTTGTCGTCGACATTCCTGATCGAACCATGTTTGCTGCATTTACCTCTTATTACTATTAATCTTTCCATACACTCACCCGCATAATTAAAACATTCATTAAATTTATTGAGTGCTCCATTAATGTCAACATCAATCAATGATGCTGCTATGTCTAATAAATCTTTAACATGATTTGATGTCATTCTATTTATAAACTCTCTGTCCTTTTCTCTTCATCCCATTTATATTTTCTTAATGAAAAGGACTTTGATTCAATTTTACTGGAAGCAACACCACAAGAAGTATTCACGTAGAGGTCTACAGGCAAATGTTCTGTTTCAGTCAGTGGCAAAATATTCTTCTTTTTTTTTCATTTTGGCAGTAAACTACGGGAAACAATAAAATAGTCAACAACACTGCAACCTGTTTGTGATATGTATGTATAACCCCCTAGAAAGCGTAATGATTCCATACCATTCCGTACGATTAATTGAAATTCGTGGTACACGTTTATAAGCAGTTTCCCAAAATCGTTAAATGCTTGGTCATTGGAATATGTGTTGGTTTCATTATCAAATTGATAGTCATCATGATCAATACTCATTTCGTATGTTTCATCGACCGGTTCAACAATGCTTGTGTTCATGGTACCAGTTCTAGAATTAAAATTACCACATAAGATATTTGGCATATCTCCATAATCTCTAATTAATTCTAGTAGAAGTGCCTCGAGTAGCAGAGTACCATTATATATGTCAGTTTCTTCATGATAAGGTGAGTTTTCTGGAGGTACATACATTCCTAGTAAATCACAATGTTTAGTGGTTCCAAGAAGTCTCTTAGATAGTTTTAGCACAACTACATTGTCATATTCTACATGAATTTGCTCTATGTATTGACCTAGTTCTTTACGAACAAACATTATAACTCCACCGGAAAGGCGACCATGGATACGGTCCAACACTTTGACACCAGGGGACACAAAAGGAATATGTGATTGAATAAACGTGTCAGAAAGTGATTCAAGAAAAGTTTTCACACAAAAAAAAAACAAAATCATATTTACTCATAAACGAAGAAAAAATCCAAGTCATTTGCTGTAGTTAACAAACCTTCAACATTATAAGTGATAAACGACAAAAGTGATCATTCACAGATTTATCCACACAACCAAACTGGTTAATAGCAAAATTAGTACTACAATTTGCATCATTACCTCCCTTCTCAGCACCGTTACCATATTATCTGGGCCATGGCCTTCCCGTCATTTGTCATCGTCACCGTTCATGACATTCTGGTCCTTATTCCTATCATTTTGCACTGTCTTTGATCTGCTCACATTCCAACCTCGAGGCAGGGTGCTCTGTTGTGACGCAGTGCGTGTCCCTGTCATTACGGGTGAACTTTTTCAGAAGGGTTCTTGCCCTTGTTGTTTTCTTTACCTCTTCCCCTCCCCCCCATTTCCTTCCCGCACCCTCCCACCTGACATTGTTCCCATCACTTTACCTTCACCCTTTCCCCCACAGGTAGCTTCAGAACCATGATGAGACGCTCGTCCAAAGCCCCGGGGTGTAGCTGAGGCTCTGGGCTGGCTAGGCGTAGATACACTGGGCAGGGCTAGACGGGGGGTCACGGGCTGTTCATCGTCTTCAGCTGCATCAGTGTAAAGATCCTCCTCTGCTTCCAGACACCTGCTACCACCTGCATCTGGACTGGCCTGCTCACATGAAGGTGTCATGGTGCTCTGATGGTTTTCCTGACTGCTTGCTGCATTCTCCGAGTATAGAGCAAGTGCAGGAGACTGACGGAATCTTCATTAGACACCTTTTCTTGGGTAGGAGGCAGGCGGAAATCCTGCACTATTAATCTACCCTTGGCATAGAAGGCGTTCTTTCCCCATTGTCTGTGATGTGCTATAATGTTCCTCTGCTGTCTGGTCAGGTCTGTGACGACACGGATCCCATCATTCATCTGTAGTCTGGCTTTACTGTCCTTGTCCCTCATCACAATCATTGCATCACCCCACCTCAGGAACTTGACAATTACAGGGCGAGTGCGGCCGTTTTGGAGAACTGACGAACTCAAGCGATGAGCTTGCTCAGTGTCTGTGTCTGACCATTTCTTTTGGGGAAAGTAGTGTTGAAGGATGTTCACTATTTTTGAAGCGCACTTAACGAAAGATTCGCTACCTCTTCTTTCAGTCCATAAAACAGCAAGTTTGATCATCTTGAATAGCGTTCCTGTCTCTCAATCTCCACCTCCAACCTGGAGACTTGAATTGCAAGATCTTCTTGGTTTACTTCAAGTCTTTCTACACTTTCATTTTTTTCTCTGATGGCTCCCTCCAGAGGCGACACTTTCTTCTTAATTTCATTGCAATTCTTTTCTACAGAAGTTTCCAGTGACTGGAATTTTTTTTTTATCAAGTTCTTTGCTATGTGTGTGCATGACATCCATAGAATCAATCAATTTGTTTAGTTTCACCTCAGTACGTGTAGCCTGTTGATCCACTTTTGCTTCAAGAAATTTGACAGAATCTTCTGCTGTTGGACCAGGATTAGATTCAATATCATTGCATAGCATTAAAAGCAGCTTTAAAAGTTAGGTGAGAGGTAAGAAGAAAGAAGTAAAGTTTGTGATGATGTCATGGTAGAGGATGACTGACCATGGGGTGTTGATCTGATATCATTTGCTGGGAGGATCAAGGGTAAAGTGTCGCACTCACAGTATCCTGCGTTGCCATCAAGTCCATGTACACAGACTATCGTGCAGATGCAGAAAGAGGCGCTGAAGAAAATCAAAGTTGACATCAACAGCCAGATGCAAAACATGGCAATGTCCAAGCCACTGCAGACGTCTTCTGTATATTCACGAAACTTCCTTTTCTTTTTTAGCCATTTCTTCAGTAACAAAGTCGTAAAAATGCATGAGAACTGGCCGGCTGCACAACGATAGGCCTGGAGACTGACTGTCATAACTACAGTAAGAAGTGTTCACAATTCAGGAGAACTCTGCAAAACACGTCCACTCTGCACGACGGCTGACGATGGACTCAGAGAGAGAGCGAGAGAGAGAGAGCAAGTAAAAACGGCAAGTATTCGATGTTCAGGAGCGTGCGCTCTAGTCATATTCATCTATTGTTTTCTGAGTGGTTTCAAAGATCTACTGATTTGCGACACAGTTGACACTTAAACATTTTGAACCTTCATTGCCGGAATCTTTTAAAAGAATGTGGTGGTATATTGCTACATGGAGTTAGACCTACAAGAAAATGTACTACTCACTCGTAGCTTTTGACAGCCATCCCGCCATCTTCCTCAGCAATGCTGTTGCTGACTGAGTGAACTCGATTCAGATCACGCGAACGTGGGACATACCCAGGTCACGTGACCGAATCAATGAAGTGTACACCAGGGGACAAGGTGTAATGGCTCTGGTCCCTGTTGAGTAGGGGGTTGGTGGCTGCAATGTAGATGGCTTCCTTGACCCCTCGCTGGAACCACTTGTTCCATTGGTCTTTTCATTTATGCTTGAAATCTATTTATACTAAATCATTGACATACGATAATTTTTCCCGACTTGATGGATGCTTAACCTGACGTGGTGGGCGTTTTCACACCGACATGACAGGTGCTTTACCCTAATATGGCATTGGCTTTACCCTAATATGGCATTGGCTTTACCGTAATATGGCATTTGCTTTATCCAGTTATGGCATTCGCTTTTACCCTGATTTGACATACGCTTTACCCTGATATGGCATTTGCTTTACCTGGATATGGCATTTGCTTTCCCCTGATATGGCATTTGCTTTCTCCTGATATGGCATTTGCTTTACCTGGATATGGCACTTGCTTTACACTGATATGGCATGTCTTTACCTGGATACGGCATTTTGCTCTATCCTCATAAGGCATTCGCTTTATCCTAATATGGGATTCGCTTTATCCTGATAGAGCATTCATTTTACCTTAACATGACATTCGTTTTACCCTGAAATGATAGACGCTTTACCCTGACATGCTAGGCACTATACCCTAACATAGTGGGTACTGCACCCTGACATGGTGAGTACTTTAACGTGCCACAGTGGTCGCTTTACCCTGACATGCTAGGCACTGTATTTTGCCATGATGGGCGCTTACTCTGACATGGTGAGTACTTTACCCTGATGTGGTGGGTACTTTATCCTGCCTTGAAGCGAGCTTTACCCTGACATGGTAGGTACTCTATCTTGACATGGTAGGCACTTTATCCTGCCATGGTGGGCGCTTTACCCTGACATGGTGGATACATTAACCTTACATGGTAGATACTTTACCAGGTCATGGTGTGTGCGCTTTACCCTGGCATGATAGGCACTTTATCCTGCCATGGTGGGTGCTTCACCCTCTCATGGTGGGTACTTTAGCCTGACATGGAAGATATTTACCCAGTCATGGTGTGTGCTTTACCATGAAATGAAATGAAATGATAGGCACTTTATCCTGTCATGGTGGGCTCTTTAACCTGAAATGGTTAGTGCTTTTATCCTGCATGGTGTGCGCTTTACCCTAACATAATGGCTACTTTATCCTGCCATGGTGTGCGCTTTACCCTAACATAATGGCTACTTTATTCTGACATGGTGGGGGCTTTATTCTGCCATACTTGGTACTTTATCCTGACATGGTTGGCGCCTTACCCTGATATGATACATATTTTATACAGACATGGAGGGTGTTTTACCCTGACATGTTAGGTACTTTACCCTGACATTCTGGGGGTACTTTACTCTGATATGGTAGGTATTTTACTCTCTCATTGTGGGTACTTTATCCTGACATGGTTGGTACTTAAGCTCGACATGGTAGACACTTTACCCGGTCATGGTGTGAGCTTTACCCTGATATGATAGACACTTTATCCTGCCATGGTGGGCATATACCCTGACATGGTGGGTACTTTACCCTGACATGTCAGATACTTTACCCTGACATGTTGGGTACCTTATCCTGCCATGGTAGGGGCTTTATCCTGCCATGATAGATACTTCACCTGACATGGTGGGTACTTTACCTTGACATGGTCGGGGCCTGCCATAGTGGGTACTTTATCCTGACATGGTAGGCATTTTATCCTCCCACGGTGGGGTCTTTATCCTGCCATAGCGGGCACTTTTTTCCTGACATGGTGGGCGCTTTATCCTGACATGATGGGTACTTTACCCTGACATGGTGTGTACTTTATCGTGACATGGTTGGCGCTTTACCCTGACATGATAGTCAATTTATCCTGCCATGGTGCGCGTTTTATCCTGACAGGATGACTACTCTATCCTCTCATGATGTGCGCTTTACCCCGACATGGTAGATACTTTACCTGCCGTGTTGGGCGCTTTACCCTGACATGGTAGATACTTTACCTGCCATGGTGGGCGTTTTACCCTGACATGATTGGTACTTTACCCTGACATGGTAGCTACTTTACTCTGGCATGATGGGTTCTTTACCTGACATGATACGTACTTTACCCTGCTATGGTTTGCACTTAACTGTTGACATGGTATATACTTAACAATGACATAGTGGGTATTTTTCCATGACATGGTAGGTACTTAACCCTGACATGATGGGTACTTTACCCTGACATGGTGGGTACTTTACCGTGACATGGTGGGTACATTAGCTGCCATGTCCACTGTCTTCTTTGGGCCGTTAGACCTATCTTAAGGACCGAGAAAGTGACGCTTCTGAATGTAGCTGGGTAAGACGATATGCAGTGCTGAGGCATCTGTGGTTTTTACAGACAGTAAACTGGACATTTTTACATAAATATACTATGTGTGTGTGTGTGTGTGTGTGTGTGTGTGTGTGTGTGTGTGTCTGTGTGTCTGTGTTTTGTTGTGTATCTTTATCTATATCTATCTATTTATTTATCTGTCCATCTATCTATCTATCTTTCTTTCTATCCATCTATCTATCTATCAATCTAACTATCTATCTATCTATCTATCTATATATATATATCTATCTATCTATCTATCCATCCATCTATCTGTTCATCTATCTATCTAAATGCATATACATGCGTGTCTGTATATGTGTTTGTGTTTGTGTGTGTGTGTGTGTGTGTGTGTGTGTGTGTGTGTGTGTGTGTGTGTGTGTGTGTGTGTGTGTGTGTTTTCAAATTTAATGTCTATCCACTCTGGGTTATGTTTAACGAAAAAACAAGTCATAACCTCATCAACCCCAAACAAAAAGAAACCCATCCAGCCAAACCCTAATGATAAACTAGAACACTACAAATGGTTTTGATGTGGGAGAGAAGAGTGAGAGGTAGGGGATGGATGAAGATGGTCCTTTCGTATATTTTTTATGCGAATTTTGCTGTAGGCAAGTGATTGACTCACTTAAAAGAAACATCATGAACATGAGATGATGAATGTGAGAAAGTATAAACACATACTTATTGGACTCTTTGATAGAAGGAAAGAATTCATAGGTTAACACCGGTGATTCAAAAATATTTCTAATTGTACATGCAGAAAGCATGGGTATAAACCGTTTGATAGCGGCACATGAGAGTTTATGATCAGCTGTGGTGCTCTGTCCACAAACACATGAGGCATTTTTTTTTACTAAATTTTGTTGTAAAAGCATCGACTTCCCAGCTATGCATAAGGGACGATAACTTACTGATAATGTGGGAGTGTGTTTTTAATGTTTGCAATACTACAAACCTGTGTAAATAAGCTTATTGTGAGACCTTTAAAGGCATTCTGGAAATGGTTCCAAGCAAATAATTCCACTATACTATATTGTTTTTGAACTGAAAATGGAAATTGCATCCTGAGTGAATCTGAACTATATTTTGCACCTATTTCTACTTTATCGTTATAATAAAACGAACAATGTGACGGTATCCAGCAGAACGTAATTTTCAAAACGAAGAGACTGAGGGTGGTGGAAAATGAAGCAAAATTTAGAAAGACAGGGGGTTAGTTACCGCCAAGGATATAGACAAACAAAGTATACAGGACAACACAATGCATTTTGGCCTCTTGGATCTTCTTCAGGCAAAAACAAATAACATTTAGGACAGTGAAAACGAAGAACGAGAAATCACTTACCTTCTCATATTCCGGACGGAAACCAGGCCACCCGGGAGGGGATCATGGGAGAGGATATAGTGTGTGTGTGTGTGTGTGTGTGTGTGTGGGGGGGGGGGGGGGGGGGGTAAATCAATGGGGTTTGCAGCTTGTTTTGTAGGATGGTATGACATATTAGTGACAGTATTGATTATGCTGGATTGATGATGTGCTTAGTGGTGCCAAAACATGAATAAAAAAAATAAAATAGATAAACAAAAAATAGAAACAAAAAATCAAAATCAATAAATAGATGCATACACGACTCTAATGGGTGGTGACTGTAGTGATAGCAGTCATGTGTGGGCAGTCATGTGTGGGTAGCTGTGTGTGGGGGTGTGGGTAATGCTGATAATGATGGAAGGGAATGGGAATGATCAATGGGTAATAAAGCATCGTTGGCGGGGAGGGGGAGAGGGCAATGGGGAAGGGGGAGAGAGAGAGACAGAGAGAGGAATAGCTCATATTTCTCCACCCACACATAGTTTACATGCTTATATGTGAGGGGGGTGGGGGGTGGGGTTGGAGGGTTTGGGAAATTCATGCAAATAGTGGTGTTGGAAAAGGAAACAATACCGTGGGATGGTGTTCATTGTAGCAGGTGAAATAATGTATAAGCATTAATATGATCGTGTTGGTTGAGAAGAGATAAAAATGGTCAATGAGAAAGTAATTGCCGTGCCTTGTATAGAGAAAGCATGAATTACATGGCTAATTTCAATTATCATTTCTGATCTATTCTGCAGTTTTAATGATTTTAGTGCCTGAAGCATAGACTTTGAATAAACACAAAAAAAGGAATTGAAATACAGATCGTGGGAAATTTAGAAGACAATTTAAACGCCATTAACATTCCAGTAAATTCTGCAGTGAAAGGGTATTTATTTTCCCGCAGTGAAAAACATTTATCTATTTTTAAATCACGTATCAAATAAGCAGATCCCACATTTTTTTTCTGAATTAACGAACCATCTGTTTATACTTTTAAATGATTTGGATACTTCTCTTCATTATGATATTTAACATTGCTTGCCACCATGTTTGTATTTGAATTATTTCTTAAATGAGATATATATATATATATATATATATATATATATATATATATATATATATATATATATATATATATATATATATATCTTGCATCCTTAAATGGATCCTCGAGCATAGGCTCAAAGATTGTCCCCTACATTTTATACTGTTTGCATAATGTTTTTGGTTTTTCAGCAACTTTTTTCCTCTCCACACTTTCGTTTTCTTTTATTCACTACCTTTCGCTGGCTGCCTTGGGGGTGCTGTTGGATTCCTTTTTAAACCCTTCGTGGTGAGAACACCACATAATTACGGACTGTGGTGTGTCTCTATTTGACGCCAAGAGCACAGACACAATCAGCCGTGTCTCCCTCAGACACAATCAGCCGTGTGTCTCCCTCAGACACAATCAGCCGTGTCTCCCCACACCACATCAAACTACAGGTGTAAGTCCTGCGGAACTACAGGTTTAAGTCCTGCGGAACTGTTGTTCAAACGTCAGTTGCGAACAAATTGCCGGAAATTTCTCCGATTGTCAAGTCTGATCTTGATGAACACATTCGTGATCGCGACAAAATTTAGGAGAAAGGAAAACAGTACGCAGATATAAAACGACATGCGGTTGAAAGTGACATCAGGGTAGGGGATGAAATCTTGTTACAACAAAGAAACAGAACAACATTCCCACTGATTTTGAGGCAGAACCATATAGAGTTGTGGACAGGACTGGTTCCCAGGTGACTGTTCAATCTGCTGAAGGAGGGAACATACAAACGCAATATTGCTCATACAAAGAAATATATTCGCAGACAGACAGGTGACCAACACATGAAGACCAGTCAGGTACAGAGACGGAAACTGAAAAAATCAGGAATTGAATGCACACGGTGACACTGAACAAACCAATGACCAAGAGGAAACAATACAGACAGAAACTTTACAAACACACCGAAAGTCTACAAGACTGAGAAAACCACCAGAGAAATACAAAGATTATGTTGTGAGTTACAAATAGAGATGTTCATGTTGTCAGTTACTGAGTTAGATTTTCCTCAGGCTGTGTTGTGAGTTACAAAATTAATATGAGAATTTCCATGAGATTTTCTCAGCTGCTGTGTGATTCTAATTCAGACAAGTAGATAGTTGTTTTTGGATTTAGATATACTCTAAATGATACTGTTATATCCATGTATTGTGTATGCATGACATTTTCATATGTTAAGTATAACTTACAAGATTGAATTGTGTTTTGTGTGTGTGTGTGTGTGTGTGTGTGTGTGTGTGTGTGTGTGTGTGTGTGTGTGTGTGTGTGCGTGTGTGTGACATGAGGACTAAGTATTAGTGAAGTAAATAATTGTTTCTTCAGTCCAGGAAGATGAAACAAAGACTGAGTGAAACAAGGAAGGGATTGTAGTGTATTGAGATAATTCATAGCAGACAATGCATGTTGTTTGGGTTACATCCCTTTCTACATACGGGTTTGTTGAAAACCGTTCGTTGTTGTTAGCAACCACAGTATGTCGGCCAACAGCCAGCGTTTTGTTTATTAAAGTTTTATTAACTGTTTAAATGATTTAGTCTTTATCGTTTGAGTGTTATGGAAAGTCTACAGTCTCTCTCTGTCTTTTTTGTCTTTCTGTCTCTGTCCACCTCTGTGTCTGTCTGTCTGTCTGTCTGTCTGTCTGTCTCTCTCTCTCTCTCTCTCTCTCTCTCTCTCTCTCTCTCTCACACACATACACACACACACACACGCGCGACGACTTCCGTTTTAAGATGGCGAACACAGTCAGCAACTGAACAGATGCTGTCCAAAGTTCTAGCAATACTAACATCAACATGGCAAGAGTGACAAGAGAAGCCGCGGAGGCTGGGCAACATACACAAGAACGAAAGACATCGAAGAAAAAACAGAAGAAGGTGCGTCACTTGGCAAAGAAATGTTGGACCGAGGCCATGAAGAAAAACATCAGGCTGGAGCTAACACCAACGGCTGCAGTGAAAACACCAAGACAGAAACGGAAGACACAGCAAGTATCATTCTAAATCTAATACCAATTATTGAAAATTTATGTGATAGAGTTTTGTGTCTCCAAAACAGTGTAAAGAAAAAACTTAAGAACTTGCAACGGAAGATCTGGTCGCGAAGCACTTGACGGGAAACAAACGTAAGTTGCCGGCAGACAAACTCCGTCGCCGTTAAGTCCTACGCAGAAGCTTCTAAGACGCAGAGATCTTCAGTCAGTCCAGCTAAGTCACTCTCGGCATTGTATAAACCAAAATCGACAATCAGCAAAAAAAAAAAAAAAAAAAAAAAAAAAGAACTCGCATACAGTTTCTGAAAAAAAAATGACGTCAGCGTAAAATCTGGTGACGACAGTCTGAAAATACGCAAAAGTCTTGTGCACCAGAACGAAGAACAAGACATGCCAATGGTCACTTTTCTACACGATTCAGTGCTGAATGGAGTTGACACGGATAGACTGGGATACTCGTATGGTTTTGATGCACTTTCCTTCAAGACTCCAACATCGAATGATCTAGTGAAGCAAGAGTCCTCTGCTTTTTCTTCGAAGAAATCGCCAGAAGTCATTGTCATGTGCTGTGGAGTCAATGGTATTAAAAAGTTTGACCCCAAAGTCTGCGGCAAAATCTTCGCCGATTACATCAGAGTCATATCTTCCAGACATCCTAAAAAGAAAATTGTTGTCAGCAAAATCGCGCCTCAGCGAGATACTGAGATGGACAAACAAATCACAAAACAAGACACGACGGGTTTCGTCCTCTTTGGTCTCCAGGCAAGATGAACAACACCAAGGAGAACGAAAATGAAGAATGAGCAATCACTTGTCGAATTCGTCGCAGGGATGGGTCATGACTGAAAACTCAAGAGGTCGAAACTCGTCGTGTTTTGTCTTGTAGTTGGTTTGTCTATGTTGTTTGGCGGAGTTATTGCATACACTTATTACAATTTGTTTAGCCTCCCGCCTGCAGTCGCCTCATATTGCCACTAACTATATAAGATGGATAGGTCCCAAATGATTCACCACGTCCCCTATCACCCCCTCATATATCAACGACCCCCACCCTGACGTAAACCATTTTCTGTATCTGGTGAATCAAGACAACCTGGAAGAGCCCAGAGGCTTGGCCCTGACCATGACCTCAGTGACCACTGGCTACGTCACCATGAGAAACAATGGGAATGGCAGCGGCGCTCACCTTCAGCAGGTAGCTGTCACAGTGCCACCCAGACACACGCTTGTCTCCAGTTTCCAGCGTCTGGCACCAGATATGAGAGATGTCAACGTCTATGGGTATGTCAAAGAAAACGGAGAAATAATCGAACGTTGGCATTCTTTCCTCATTGCAAGCAATTTTGCCAGAATAGTCAGATTACAGGATGCAAAGTTACATACCATGATTACAAGTGAGACTTGCAGCAATGACATGAACACAACATGCTTTTATCTTTACTTTTCCTTCTTCCCTGAAAGTACAGCGCCTGGCAAGCTGTCCAGTGGACTGGTCAACTGCTCAGTGGAACACTATTCCAGCTTTCAGCACCACCTGCACTGCAACCTGAAGACAGAGTGTGAAGATGGACGAGATGAAACAGAACACTGTCCCTTCAGCAGTGCGGACTGCAAGGGAATGGTGGCATTGTGTGGCCGTTGTTACACGTTTCTGTGGAATCTTCGGTCCGGAAGAGAACTGTATGATCCGTGTTGGAATTTGGCACGAGGTGTCTTGAACTGTCCCACATGTGTTTATGATCCCTATGGTGTTATAACCAGTAAAACAAAGAGGTTTTGGAGAATGAGTTACCTACATACAGATTTGGTTTGGAATGATCTCTCATTGCCCAGTATGTATCGGCATAGTATGCATATATTAAGCGAACAGTTCATTATCATAGTTTTCGTTATGGTACCTATCAATTGAAAGCGTATGATGGTAAAATCGCTTGTTTTATACTCGACCTGGAAGAAATGATGGCCCGTGAGTTAGGAACTGGTTGTTATCAAGGAATACCAGTCTGTGAAATCACGGTGAACAAAACTGAACAACACTCTTATCGTCCGAGGGGCGTTGTCTTGGCACGCACACCGTTTCCTTGGGCAAAAGGACAACACAGTATGACGGTGTGCCGTGACGGCCATGTGGTCTACACGTTTCTTTTATGTGGTTCCAAGACACATGGCCTGTGTAGTCATGGACCTTCGCTTTGCTATTATTCTGATCGAAAATCACGTGCAAAAGGCTGGAACTCAACTGGCCTCGTCCCAGAGTCTCCCTACATTCGCGTGCCGTGATGGCATCGATACCCTTTCATATAGTCTGGTGTGCGATTCCAGAACTGACTGTCAAGATTCCAGCGATGAATCCTTTTGTCGCCTGAAAGTTTGTAGAAGAACTTTCTCATGCACAAGTGGTCAGTGTTTACCTTATGACAAGGTTTGTGATCAGACATCCCACTGTCAGGATGAATCAGATGAAGATCAGTGTCAACATTTCAGACCTCAAGAATCGAGTAGAACGCGTATCCAACGCTTTCCATCCCCTGCTATGATTAATTTTGATGGCATCAGACATTTTACTGTACACCAAATGAATTCCAACCAGACGTGTCCTGAGAGTCACTATCGTTGCCATGGTGAGTTCGATGACTGTCTGCCGGTGTACACGCGATGCAATGGGATGTACGACTGTCTAGATCACCAAGACGAACAGGAGTGTGAAGAGACGACGTGTCCAGGATTTTATCGATGTAAACTTTCAAAGATATGCTTACATAGTGACCACATGTGTGACGGCTGGCCTCACTGTCCATTGTTTGATGACGAACTATGGTGTAATGTGACTTGTCCCGTTAATTGCTTTTGTCAAGTTCACAGTTTTTTGTGTCCTCAAAGTTTCCGTGCAGAATTCTTTCCTGAAATTAGATCTTTGGATGCCACTGGCTCTGGCATGACTCTGACTGATGTGAGGAGTAATGTCTATCTGATTCATCTGGTTCTTGTGAAATGTTATCTTACAAACTTGCCCCAAATCAGATTATCGAATCTGAGGATCCTTAACCTCAGCAGCAATAAGCTGCAGCATATCAACATGACTTCCTTTCTTCATCTAGAAAATCTGCATGAATTATCCTTGTCCCAGAATCCTATCACATCAGTCAGTCACATCGCCTCTGATGGTATCCAAACACAGTGTCCTCACAATGATAGATCTGTCATATACAAGACTGACCGTGTTTGATTTTAAAAGTCTGTGGCATTTTTCTGCCTTGCAGAAATTGAACTTGACCTTCACTACCATCCATACGGTCACCGGAACGGGTGTTCAGTTCTTACCCCTTCTCAGTGAGCTACACATGAAGGGCAGTCCAGTGAAATCATTTCCACCTGACATCTTCAAAGGCCTTGTCTACCTGAGTTTCATCTCGACGAAAAACTATAAGTTATGTTGTGTAGATATACTCCCTCATAACTTTGATTCTTCACTCTGTCATGCCCCGAAAGATGAAATTTCTTCATGTGAAGACTTATTGCGGTCATGGACATACCGTGGATTTCTGTGGCTGATGGCTGGTCTGGCAGTGTCTGGTAATGTCTTCTGTTTCTTTGCTCGTGTGTTTGTGAGGAGCATGACTTCTTCAACTGGTTTCAATGTGTTCGTCACCAACCTCACGATGGCTGACTTTCTGATGGGTTTTTACATCACCATCATAGGAATCGCTGACGAAACGTTCCGTGGCAGATATCTCCGTCATGATGATGCCTGGAAGAGCAGTGTGCCCTGTAAGGGAGCTGGATTTCTGTCTTTATTGTCCAGCGAGGTGTCGGCTCTCATTATCTGCCTCATCACTTTGGATCGCTTTATTGTCTTGTGCTTTCCATTCAGTACCTTGAGATTTGAAAGAACATCGGCCGTCACGGTCTGTCTATTAATCTGGCTGGTTGGCTGGTGTCTGGCCTTGCTGCCTTTACTCCCTGTGACATCACACTGGGAGTTTTACAGCCAGACAGGAATCTGTATTCCTCTACCAGTGACGAGACAAGAGTTCAAAGGAAACTCTATTCTTTGAGCGTGCTGATTGTCTTCAATTTTGTTCTGTTCTTATTGATTTCTGTCGGCCAGGCGTTTGTCTACTGGTCAGTACAAACAAATGCGTTAAAAGAGAACACGACACAAATATCACAAGACATGACCATAGCTCGTCGGTTGATCACCATTGCACTGACTGACTTCATGTGTTGGTTTCCTATTGGGCTGTGCGGAATGTTGGCACTGGCTCATGTTCCTATATCTGGAGAAGTGAATGTCGCCCTTGCAATATTTGTTTTACCTCTGAATTCGGCTATCAATCCCTTTATGTATACTTTCAACACCATGGCAGAAAAGCGAAGGAAAGTCAAAGAATCTAAATTGTTAAAATGGATGGAGTCAAATGCTGGTTTAATTTCATCATAACAATACATGCTGGTGAACCTGTCCTGTCAATGGAGGTCTTACATGTTCGTTTGTTTTATGCACCAGGCCTATCGGATCCCTCCTCACAATTGCTACTCACTCCATCCCCAGTAGCATTCCTCCCACACTGCTCATTCCCCTTACGCCTTATCCAGACATGTGCTGTTGAAATCCTATCAGTTCAGTCCATAAACCGCCTT
>JADBJO010010466.1:17500-25000 GCA_016801955.1 Conus betulinus | reverse complement strand
GCCACAAAGTGAGACGACTGCAGGCGGAAATCTGAATAAAGCTTAAATAAATGCTGAAGCGATCTAAGCTAAGTGAAAAATTCGTTCATGTTCATTGTCCTATTTGTTTGTGTCTTGCCTGAAGAAGATCTAAGACTAGGTCGAAACGCGTCGTGTTTCGTCTAGTGACTCGTTTGTCCACGTTTCTCTTGGCAGTTTGCTAACATGATTTAAGATTCGCGCTGTCTGCCAGTTTTACCAAGACGATCATGCGATGAAGGTTCGGCTTCAAAAAGAAAGACCTCTGCGAGGTGAGCCTTCGCACGTCGTGCACGATCTTCTACACTGAAGACACCCGCACGTGCCCCGCACCAGCAGCCGCCCAGCCCTTTGAACAATAACGGCAACTCTGTTTCCTCTTTTCTCACATGAAAGGGCGACAACCTCACCCACAGCAACACCACTGCCAGGGGAGGCCTTGGGGTACCAGACGGTCAGCAGTGGATGGCAAACTTCAGGAGAGCTATCTGTGGGCCTGCTTCAGTGTCCGACAAAGTTGACTTTTTTTTTTATAGAAATGAGTTAGAGCTATTTAAAACCTATCAAGGCTGCAGTTTGATGGCTTTCTATTAGTAAAAAAAAAAAAAAAAAAAAAAGCAAACCCGTTGTTTTCTATCAATCTTGAACAATGATTAACATGATCAGAATAGACCTAAATCTATCTGTTTATCTATCCGTTTATATATCTATCTATCTGCTTATCCATCTATCTAGCTAGCTAGCCAGCTAGCTATGTTTCTATCTGCCTGCCTATCTCTCTGTTGATCAATCAATCAATCTATCAATCAATCATCTATCCATCTATCTAGCTAGCTAACTGTCTGTCTCTCCATCTATCTATCTATCTATCTATCTATCTATCTGTCTATCTATCTGTCTGTCTGTCTCTCTCTGTCTGTCTATCTCTCTATCTATCTATCTATCTATCTATCTATCTATCTATCTATCTATCTGTCTGTCTCTCCATCTATCTGTCCATCTCTCTGTCTGTCTCTCTATCTATCTATCTATCTATCTGTCTGTCTGTCTGTCTATCTACCAGGAACTGATTTGGACGAGGTGACAGTCCTGCTTCGGCCCCCTGTGGTCAGCTGGGCTACAAACAACACCCACTGAATTCAATTGTTCGGGATGTGGGGAGCGGGAGAGAAGGGAAGGGGAAGGGGGGGGAGGGGAGGGGGAATGGGAGGGGGAGAGAAGGAAGACCTTCACATCTTTTCTTAGGACGCAGCATGGAGACCATTAATTTTGTGGTTATTTACATCGACGCATTCACTTTTTTATTTTGCAGATGATTTCAGTCGTGATTTCAAAATTCTGAGCATTTTTTGCTCCTGCGCTTCTGCTCCTCTCTGAGATGCCACGGTCCACAGGCAAAACAACAACGGGTGGAGTCCTGAGGTAAGTGGTAACATGAACACAACGATAGCATCACGAGTCTTCTGTAATAGGGTGACGCTGGCTGCTGACATCATGGTCATCAGACCTAATGAACACCAACAGAGACACACGTAGCGGCCAGAGTCTTGATCAGATGAACCGACGAAAAAAGTGGCCTTTTTAAGGGGTTAAGTACAATTCTGTACTCGGGCATATGCACGTATATAGCAATTTGACAAGCTATAATCAAGTAAACATGCGATAAAATTGAGGGTTGCAATTCCTGTGAACCATACGAATCCTTGATCGGGGCTGTAATGTTGAAATAAGGCCAGGCGACACAGACCTGACTGGCCAGAGAGACCCCAGTGTGACAGCCCAGGAAGGAAAGGTGTTAGTGACAACACAAGTCCACCAAACCAAATGACTGCACAAACTGCAGTTGTTGAATGTTTGTTAAGTCTCCACGAGTCGTTTGGGGCAACAAAGGATGATTGTGTGATCCAGCATGGTGAATAAAATGACGAAAATTGGCACTTCACAAGCCAAAAGGAACAGAACACCGTTCAACTTGCAAATCACACTGTTTGTCCACGTTTCGTTATGTTGAATATACTCTCCATAAAAGGTGGCATTTGCTATCAACGTAACTCCAGTGTGGATTCCCCATACAAATGTCCGCTAAATACAAATGAACAATGATCCTTAAGAATTCACGTCCAAACAACTCTCTAAATATGACAGAAAACAAAGTCAAAAAACAAATCGATGAATTTCCGATGGCTAATGCACACACAACCCCCAAGAAAACGGTATACAGATCAGATGGCATCAGCATGCTACATGAAGGTAGTATGGCGTGAGTTGTTGAACAAGTTCTCTCACTTGAATGTTCAGGAAACAGATTGTCACAGCAAAGCCTATAGTCTCTGAAAAAAAAATCGTCCCTAAATGATGGGTCTTTGAAAACAAATCCACAGGAAATCGCTCAACTGGGACCGCCTGTAAGTCCAGCTCAGTCAACTGAGGCATGTTTTTGAAGCCCACTCTGCCGATTGCCTTTGTGGAAGAAAAAGATAAATTCAAGTACTCA
The DNA here is from genome assembly GCA_016801955.1 of Conus betulinus. Taxonomy (NCBI): domain Eukaryota; kingdom Metazoa; phylum Mollusca; class Gastropoda; order Neogastropoda; family Conidae; genus Conus; species Conus betulinus. The sequence goes on along the minus strand of JADBJO010010466.1, from coordinate 22,488 downwards.
AGATGGGGTAGGTATATAGACACTTCATCATTTAGTGTACTAATACATGTCTTCGAGATGTCCACCCTTTTCAGAATATACGGAACAATCTTTCGAAGTATATTTGTTATCTTCTGTAAAGGATTCTTCGACAAAAATAACCGTTTTCAAACTTGGCAGATCGATAAAAATATCCAAATCAAGTTTTTCTACTTTGTTGTAGGAAGATCGAGAAACCGCAAGTTGCTGAGTTTTACACCAGAAATATCCTGCTGCATGAAACAGTGAGGCAGACTCAGATAAGTTAAGGAATCACTTTTCCTTAAATCGGCCAATGATATGCCGGAGCCTGGTGCGTCTAAATAGCGAAGCTGAGGGAAGCGGTCAGCAGGAAACGATTTTCTACACAGAAAGGACAGTCCTTGACACCGGCAGCTCTCAGGACAGATGACGTCACACACCAGCTCATCATCCTCCAAAGGGCACTGTGCCAGTCCATCACACAGGTGATCTTCATGCACACACACTGTGGAACTCTACACACGATAATAATCAGGGCAAGTCACACTCTCACAGTTTTGTTCATCTTCGCCGTAGACACAGTCAGATAGTCCGTTTGCATTGGGTGTAGACAGGGAGACAGTAGAGCCACTCTGCTGTGCATTGGTAATGAGTGTCTGGACAAGATTCGTCATCTTTCATCACCTGCTGAGTAAAGTATCCAGTACCATCTAAGTTGATGTAAAATGTTTGCACTGAGACACCTCGTTTTGCTGGAAAATAGACTGTCCCTTCTTCTGGACAGTCTAATTCATCAGAATCGTCGAAAACAGTCTGAATGCTCATTGCAATGCTGACTCCACAATATACACCCAGAGTCAGAGCACAAATACCCATTACATGAAGGATGTTGACAAAATGACTCATCACTGTTATCTGGACAGTCCTGTCTCAAATCACAAACCAAAGTGTGATGTATTGTTGTGGTGACGTCATCACACTTAAACACGGCGTACGTATTTTCATGCGGAACATCAAAGGGAGATAACTGTGAATTCGGCATATCACTGACATTCATAGCCACGTGAAAATGTGAAAGAGACATGTAGCAGTCTCTATCGAGGATGGAAATAAAAAAATCCATGGGTCACGTGTTTATGTGGACAAACAAGTAGAGCCTGCTGGGTGTTTATGAGAATGAACTTTGGAACGTGCAAACGAGCTAGAAACGCTTCAGAAGGAAGCAGTCTGGGTGAGCTGTACCCAATTTCACAAATGGCGGAACATGCATAAGGATTACTGACTGCATAAGAGTGTGGTAAGTTCCATTAATATAAGCTCACCTACATGGTTTATCCTTGAGGGACGGTACGGACTGTGTAGACGGAAGTGATTCATGTTGTAGATCAGCGTGTTGTTAGACCATTTGCGAAACTTGCTGTATATGAATGGCACTTTGTACCAGCCTGAGATGTAACCGAGCAAAATGTGGACACGCGTATAGTACTTGAAGATGTATAGCAGGTCCTCTTGTTCCTGCCTGGTTTTGATTGAAACCAGTGTCCCACCCATGGCTCTGCAGCGATATTCAAAAAAAGAAAAAATGGGGTAACCACACTGGTCGGACCACCGTTAAACATTTGTTGCGTGAAGCCACCAGACCCTGGCAGGAAGGACTGCTGAAGGGACAGTGCTCTGTTTCATCCTTCCATCAGCACACTCCGTCTTCAGGTTACAGTCCAGATGGTCCTGAAAGTGAGGATAATGAGCCACGGAACAATTGAACAAACCGCTGGACAGCTTGTGAGGTTGGGCGTCCTCAGACAGAGCAGAAAAAAATAGAGTCGGGTGTTTGTGTTCGAGTCCGGATTGACCTCGAGCTGAACGTGAATGGTGGATGCAGGGAAAATCCTTGCTGGTGTAAAAGGGGACCCACACCCCCCCTCCACCTTGGCCACAGCCTCACCTGCTTTCTGATAGTGGACTTGAAACATTTGTTTTTCTTCTGCGAGCAATCATCCATAGAGCCTGACTGCTGAAAACTGATCATTATTACGTACCCAGGAGACCATTTCAGCTCGTGAACAAAGCCGCTCAAATATAGTACAGTCGGGACTATCACATAGCCAGAATGATGTGATGTGTGTTTTTATAACAAAGGTTTTAAATTCAACATTAACGAAATCCATTTTCACCACAGGATTGTTGCTGTGAGCCACGTGGTAATCACCAGACAGGTAGAATAGTTCTTGAGGCCCGTGGTAATCGCACACCACATAAGATTTTCGGGTCCTATCATGAGTCACTTTGGTTCCCCAGTACTTGCCGTCACACCAGTATGCCAGGCGCTGAAGATCAAGTCTGAGGCTCCATCTTCTGCGTCTTGTGTACGAATATTACAGAAAGAAGAGGAACCGCCACACACACCATACACCACTCCCTGGTGAGCTGTGGGTCGGGGCAAGTCCTGACAGTCTGCAGCATTAACTTGCAGCATCGTGTACTCTGTTTGGTTCTGACGAAGGAAATAGTCAACACCTGGACACACTGTCCTGATGCTGGTGATGTTGACGTTGACGATGTCTGTTGCACTCTGATCTGTGATCAAACCATGTCCAGGACGGGAGGAATCGTGATGGTATTGCTTAAATGAACTAAGCGTAGTATATTTGTCTGGCTTAATACACCAAGGTTACCTCTGCACTGATACACGCATATGGCCACCCATGCATCCATCAAATATTCCGTTCTCTCTCGGGATTGGGTGTTACGAATTTGTTTCTCTTTTGACACGATTGGGAACAAGAAATATTGCTTCTGCTCTATTTGTAATCACATATGAAGATCCAAATGCACCACCTAAATATATGATAGAAACACAAGAGATCAACACTTCCTAATCCCGAGTTGTATGCTATAATGGTTGATTGCCTGGCCCGGTGCACACACACACACACACACACACACACACACACACACACACACACACACACACACACACACACACACATCACAGTTCTCAAACAGGTCACTGCAAAATGCTTCTGCACCGGGTGATGGCGTCGCCTTACGTTGTCTGGCACCAGGTTTCAGGACTGGGTCTCTGTGGTCATTTTTAGGGACCCTTTTTCAACGTCGAAGTCTTCTTCTTCATTTTTTTTTTCTTCCCCACCTCTAGCTTTTGAACTTTGCTTAAACGAGGAAATCTTCTGCTTCCATGCTTCGTCCTTCACTTGTGGCTCTTGGACTTTTTTTTCTCAGCTTGTCTTTGATGATTAACCCCATGCGTTAAAGATCTGGCTTCCACGTCTGTCGGCCAGATCACGTTCTTTCGAACCCTAATCTGTCCAGCTTTCCTTCTTTTCCCTATGTCGTGTTCTTTTTCTCCCCGTTCCTTTTCGTTTTTCTCTTTTTCTCAACGTCCAGTTTGTCTTTTTTTTTTTTTTTATTGGAATCTCATCCACGTTGCCTGTATCACCATGTTCACAAAATCCACATTGAGTTCATCTCTAACTTTATTCTTCCACACGTTAGCACCTACACAAAATCCCACATAATAGCCTAGCAAACGACCACTTCTCACCAAATGGACATCGAAAATTCTCGACGACATCTAAGGTCACTAAACAAGATTGTGGCTTATATGAAGCTAAATGGATTAAGTCTGTCAACCGAAAAAAACAAATATATATTCTTTTTAACAGTGGATCTAACCCTGAAAGTATGCGTGTTTTTACATTGAATGATACACCTCTTAAGTACGTAACGGAGATTAAATTTCTAGGAGTTTATTTTACATCTAAATTATCATGGAAGTTTCATATCGAATATGTATTAACAAAGGCGAGAAAAACATTAAACTTTCTGAAAATTATTTCTAAAGAAAAGTGGGGGCAAGATCCAGCTACTTTGATTCCTCTATGTAAATCTTTAATGAGATCAAAAATAACTTATGCCCAAGAAATATTCTTTAACGCGCCAAAATATCTATTACAAAAACCGCAAAGTATTGAATGTAAGGCACTGAAATTAGTCCTTGGACTTCCTGTGCACGCATCATCGTCACGTACATATTATGAAGCTCAGGTACTTCCTCTAGGTGATTATAGAGATTTAACATGTTGTAAGTTTGTTATTAAAAGTACAGCTAGAAAAACACATATTGAATCAGATATATAGGTGAAACTTGATGCTTTCAAAATAAAATATTTTAAAAACATAGTGTGTTTATGTGAAAAGATCATATTGTTACATGTCAAGACATGAAAAAAAAAAATTCCAGTGTTGAGGCAAAATAGTGCACAGGCCATCTTTGAGTCACCAACTCTAACATAACGAGTTTTTTGTATGCTTAGAGTGCAACCCATTGGGGAAGTATTTATAGGTTCCTTTTTTTTTTTTTTTTTTTTTTTTTTTTTGGGGGGGGGGGGGGGGTTGAGGGATATGTGTGGGGAGGGAAGATGGAATAATGTACATAGCTCAGAAGATACAAGGACTGAGAAAGGTTAAGTTTCTGTGCCTTGATGGTTGTTAATTAGTTTTGTTAAAATTTTAACTTTTCTTTTCCTTTGAAACTTATTTGAAAATTTTAAGTGTTTTGTAATTACCATTATTATTCACATAAGCACTCATATAAGCACACACATATGCACACACAAATACTCAAACACACACACACATATATATACACACACACACACACACACACAAGCACGCGCATATGCACACATACGTGGGCATGCTCAAGCATAAGCACATACGCTCTTTCTTTCCCTATCTCTCTCTATCGGCACGATTTTTAAAAAAATCTTCTAATATCACGATTAGTGGAAAGACGTTTAAATGAATCACACACACACACACACACACACACACACACACACACACACACACACACACACACACGTACATGCAAAGCTGACTATCCGCTTTTTCTTATTAATGGAAGATCTATTATGAAACATCAGGAACACACACACACACACACACACACACACACACACACACAC
>JADBJO010010466.1:0-12500 GCA_016801955.1 Conus betulinus | reverse complement strand
ACCCTGGCATGATAGGCACGTTATCCTGCCATGGTGGGTGCTTCACCCTCTCATGGTGGGCACTTTACCCTGACATGGAAGATATATTACCCAGTCATGGGTGTGTGCTTTACCATGAAATGAAATGAAATGATAGGCACTTTATCCATGGTATGCGCTTTAACCTAAAATAATGGCTACTTTATCTGCATGGTGTGCCCTGCCCGTTACCCACATGTACACACCGTGGCCTTATGGCCCACTTTATCCTGCGTATGGGTGCACGCTTGGGGTACCCAACATAATGTGCTACCGACCTATTCTGACACACGGTACTTTATTCTGACCTGGGGGGGCCCTTATTATGCCATACTGGGTACTTTATCCTGACGATGGTTGGCGCTTTACCCTGATATGATACATATTTTATTATCAGAATGGTTTGTTTGTTGTGTGTTTATCAGACATGGGGTAGGTACGTGATTACAGTTTGAACATGTTGGGTACTTTACGTCTGATTATGGTAGGTTACTGCTACTCTCGGCATTGTTGGGTACTTTATCCGCGACATGGTTGGACATTAGGCAGCGGACATAATGGTAGACACTTTACCCGGTCATGGTGTGCAGTTTAGACNTTACCAGGTCATGGTGGGCGCTTTACCCTGGCATGATAGGCACGTTATCCTGCCATGGTGGGTGCTTCACCCTCATGGTGGGCACTTTACCCTGACATGGAAGATATATTACCCAGTCATGGTGTGTGCTTTACCATGAAATGAAATGAAATGATAGGCACTTTATCCTGTCATGGTGGGCTCTTTAAACCTGAACTGGTTAGTACTTTATCCTGCCATGGTGTGCGCTTTACCCTAACATAATGGCTACTTTATCCTGCCATGGTGTGAGCTTTATCCTAACATAATGGCTACTTTATCCTGGCATGGTGTGCGCTTTACCCTAACATAATGGCTACTTTATCCTGCCATGGTGTGCGCTTTACCCTAACATAATGGCTACTTTATTCTGCCATGGTATGCGCTTTACCCTAACATAATGGCTACTTTATCCTGCCATGGTGTGCGCTTTACCCTAACATAATGGCTACTTTATCCTGCCATGGTGTGCGCTTTACCCTAACATAATGGCTACTTTATTCTGACATGATGGGGGGCTTTATTCTGCCATACTTGGTACTTTATCCTGACATGGTTGGCGCTTTACCCTGATATGATAATATTTTATACAGACATGGAGGGTGTTTTATCCTGACATGTTAGGTACTTTACCTTGACATGTTGGGTACTTTACTCTGATATGGTAGGTACTTTACTCTCTCATTGTGGGTACTTTATCCTGACATGGTTGGTACTTAAGCTCGACATGGTAGACACTTTACCCGGTCATGGTGTGAGCTTTACCCTGATATGATAGACACTTTATCTTGCCATGGTGGGCATATACCCTGACATGGTGGGTACTTTACCCTGATATGTCAGATACTTTACTCTGTCATGGTGTGCGCTTTACCCTGACATGTTGGGTACCTTATCTTGCCATGGTAGGGGCTTTATCCTGCCATGATGGATATTTCACCTGACATGGTGGGTACTTTACCTTGACATGGTCGGGGCCTGCCATAGTGGGTACTTTATCCTGACATGGTAGTCATTTTATCCTCCCACGGTGGGGTCTTTATCCTGCCATAGCGGGCACTTTTTCCTGACATGGTGGCGCGTTTTCATCTGACATGGTGGCACTTTACCCTGACATGGTGTGTACTTTATCGTGACATGGTGGCGCTTTACCCTGACATGATAAGCACTTTATCCTGCCACGGTGGGCGCTTTCATCTGACATGGTGGGCACTTTACCTGTCAGGGTGTGCACTTTACCCTGACATGGTGAGTACTTTACCCTGACATGATAGGTACTTTACCCTGATGTGGTGGGAATTTTACCCTGACATGGTAGGTACTTTACCCTGACATGGTAGGTTTTTTACCCTGACATGGTGGAAACTTTACCCTGACATGGTAGGTACTTTACCCTGACATGGTAGGGTTTTTTTTACCCTGCCATGGTGGGTACTTTACCCCTGACATGATAAGTACTTTCAACCTGCCATGGTGTACGTTTTACCCTGACAGGATGACTACTCTATCCTCTCATGATGTGCGCTTTACCCCGACATGGTAGATACTTTACCTGCCATGGTGAGCGTTTTACCCTGACATGGTAGCTACTTTACTCTGGCATGATGGGTTCTTTACCTGACATGATACGTACTTTACCCTGCTATGGTGTGCACTTAACCGTTGACAGGGTAGATACTTAACAATGACATAGTGGGTATTTTTCCATGACATGGTAGGTACTTAACCCTGACATGATGTGCACTTTACCCTGGCATGGTGGGTACTTTACCGTGACATGGTGGATACTTTACCGTGACATGGTGGGTACTTTGCCGTGACATGGTGGGTACATTAGCTGCCATGTCCACTGTCTTCTTTGGGCCGTTAGACGTATCTTAAGGACGGAGAAAGTGACGCTTCTGAATGTAGCTGGTTAAGACGGATATGCAGTGCTGAGGCATCTGTGGTTTTAACAGACAGTAAACTGGACATTTTCACATCATAACTATATACTGTGTGTGTGTGTGTGTGTGTGTGTGTGTGTGTGTGTGTGTGTGTGTGTGTGTCTGTGTCTGTGTGTGTGTGTCTGTGTATCTTTATCTATATCATTCTATTTTATCTGTCCACCTATCTATCTTTCTTTCTATCTATCTATATATCTATCTATCTATCTATCTATCTATCTATCTATCTATCTATCTGTTCATCTATCTATCTAAATGCATCTACATGCGTGTCCGTCTATGTGTTTGTGTGTGTGTGCGTGTGCGTGTGTGTGTGTGTGTGTGTGTGTGTGTGTGTGTGTGTGTGTTTCAAATTTAATGTCTATCCACTCTGGGTGATGTTTAAAAAAAAAAAAACAAGTCATAACTTCATCAACCCCAAAACAAAGAAACCATCCAGCCAAACCCTAATGATAAAACTAGAAAACTACAAATGCTTTGATGATGTGGGAGAGAAGAGTGAGAGGTAGGGGATGGATAAAGATGGTCCTTTCGCATATTTTATGCGAATTTTGCTGTAGGCAAGTGATTGATTCACTTAAAAGAATCATCATGAACATGAGATGATGAATGTGAGAAAGTGTAAACACATACTTATTGAACTTTGTGACAGAAGGAAAGAATTCATAGGTTAAATACCGGTGATTCAAAAATATTTCTAATTGTACATGCAGAAAGCATAGGTATAAACCGTTTGATAGCGGCACATGAGAGTTTATGATCAGCTGTGATGCTTTGTCCACAAACACATGAGGCATTTTTACTAAATTTTGTTGTAAAAGCATCGACTTCCCAGCTATGCATATAGGGACGATAACTTACTGCTAATGTGGGAGTGTGTTTTAATGTTTGCAATACTAAAACCTGTGTAAATAAGCTTATTGTGAGACCTTTAAAGGCATTCTGGAAATGGTTCCAAGCAAATAATTCCACTATACTATATTGTTTTTGAACTGAAAATGGAAATTGCATCCTGAGTGAATCTGAACTATATTTTGCACCTATTTCTACCTTATCGTTGTAATAAAGCGAACAATGTGACGGTATCCAGCAGAACGTAATTTTCAAAAACGAAGAGACTGAGGGTGGAAAATGAAGCAAAATTTAGAAAGACAGGGGGTTAGTTACCGCCAAGGACATAGACAAACAAAGTACAGGACAACACACAATGTATTTTTGACCTCTTGGATCTTCTTCAGGCAAAAACAAATAACATTTAGGACAGTGAAAACGAAGAACGAGAAATCACTTATCTTCTCATATTCCGGACGGAAACCAGGCCACCCAGGAGGGGATCATGGGAGAGGATATAGTGGGGGCGAGGGGGGGGGGTGTGTAAATCAATGGGGTTTGCAGCTTGTTTTGTAGGATGGTATGACATATTAGTGACAGTACTGATTATGGTGGATTGATGATGTGCTTAGTGGTGCCAAAAAAATGAATAAAAAAAATAAACAGATTAAAAAAAAATAGAAATTAAAAAACAAAATCAATAAATAGATGCATACACGACTTTAATGGGTGGTGACTGTAATGATAGCAGTCATGTGTGGGCAGTCATGTGTGGGTAGTTGTGTGTGGGGGTATGGGTAATGCTGATAATGATTGGAAGGGAATGGGAATGATCAATGGGTAATAAAGTATCGTTGGCGGGGAGGGGGAGGGGCAATGGGGAAGGGGGAGAGAGAGACATAGAGAGGAATAGCTCATATTTCTCTACCCACACATAGTTTACATGCGTATATGTGAGGGGGTGGGTGGGTGGGTTGGAGGGTTTGGGAAATTCATGCAAATAGTTGTGTTGGAAAAGGAAACAATACCGTGGGATGGTGTTCATTGTAGCAGGTGAAATAATGTATAAGCATTAATATGATCATGTTGGTTGAGAAGAGATAAAAATGGTCAATGAGAAAGTAATTGCCGTGCCTTGTATAGAGAAAGCATGAATTACATGGCTAATTTCAATTATCATTTCTGATCTATTCTGCAGTTTTAATGATTTCAGTGCCTGAAGCACAGACTTTGAATAAACACAAGAAAAGGAATTGAAATACAGATCGTTGGAAATTTAGAAGACAATTTAACGCCATTACATTCCAGTAAATTCTGCAGTGAAAGGGTATTTATTTTCCCGCAGTGAAAAACATTTATCTATTTTTAAATCACGTATCAAATAAGCAGATCCCACATTTTTTTTCTGAATTAACGAACCATCTGTTTATACTTTTAAATGATTTGGATACTTCTCTTCATTATGATATTTAACATTGCTTGCCACCATGTTTGTATTTGAATTATTTCTTAAATGAGATATATATATATATATATATATATATATATATATATATATATATATCTTGCATCTTAAATGGATCCTCGAGCATAGGCTCAAAGATTGTCCCCTACATGTTATACTGTTTGCATAATGTTTTTGGTTTTTCAGCAACTTTTTTCCTCTCCACACTTTCGTTTTCTTTTATTCACTACCTTTCGCTGGCTGCCTTGGGGGTGCTGTTGGATTCTTTTTTTAAACCCTTCGTGGTGAGAACACCACATAATTACGGGACTGTGGTGTGTCTCTATTTGACGCCAAGAGCACAGACACAATCAGCCGTGTCTCCCTCAGACACAATCAGCCGTGTCTCCCACACCACATCAAACTAGAGGTGTAAGTCCTGCGGAACTACAGGTGTAAGTCCTGCGGAACTGTTGTTTCAAACGTCAGTTGCAAACAAAATTGCCGGAAATTTCTCCGATTGTCAAGTCTGATCTTGATGAACACATTCGTGATCGCGACAAAATTTAGAAGGGAAAGGGAAAACAGTACGCAGATATAAAACGACAAGCGGTTGAAAGTGACATCAGGGTAGGGGATGAAATCTTGTTACGACAAAGAAACACAACAAACATCCCACTGATTTTGAGGCAGAACCATATAGAGTTGTGGACAGGACTGGTTCCCAGGTGACTGTTCAATCTGCTGAAGGAGGAACATACAAACGCAATATATGCTCATACAAAGAAATATATTCGCAGACAGACAGATGAACCAACACATGAAGACCAGTCAGGTACAGAGACGGAAACTGAAAATCAGGAATTGAGTGCACACGGTGACACTGAACAAACCAATGACCAAGAGGAAACAATACAGACAGAAACTTTACAAACACACAGAAAGTCTACAAGACTGAGAAAACCACCAGAGAAATACAAAGATTATGTTGTGAGTTACAAATAGAGATGTTCATGTTGTCAGTTACTGAGTTAGATTTTCCTCAGGCTGTGTTGTGAGTTACAAAATTAATATGAGAATTTCCATGAGATTTTCTCAGCTGCTGTGTGATTCTAATTCAGACAAGTAGATAGTTGTTTTGGATTTAGATATACTCTAAATGATACTGTTATATCCATGTATTGTGTATGCATGACATTTTCATATGTTAAGTATAACTTAAAAGATTGAATTGTGTTCTTCAGTCCAGGAAGATGAAACAAGACTGAGTGAAAGAAGGAAGGGATTGTAGTGTATTGAGATAATTCATAGCAGACAATGCATGTTGTTTGGGTTACATCCCTTTCTACATACGGGTTGTTGAAAACCGTTCGTTGTTGTTAGCAACCACAGTATGTCGGCCAACAGTCAGCGTTTTGTTATTAAAGTTTTATTAACTGTTTAAATGATTTAGTCTTTATCGTTTGAGTGTTATGGAAAGTCTACAGTCTCTCTCTGTCTTTTTGTCTTTCCGTCTCTGTCCACATCTGTGTCTGTCTGTCTGTCTGTCTGTCTGTCTGTCTGTCTCTCTCTCTCTCTCTCTCTCTCTCTCTCTCTCTCTCTCTCTCTCTCTCTCTCACACATACACACACACACGCGCGCGCGACTTCCGTTTTAAGATGGCGAACACAGTCAGCAACTGAACAGATGCTGTCCAAAGTTCTAGCAATACTAACATCAACATGGCAAGAGTGACAAGAGAAGCCGCGGAGGCCGGGCAACATACACAAGAACGAAAGACATCGAAGAAAAAAACAGAAGAAGGTGCGTCACTTGGCAAAGAAATGTTGGACCGAGGCCATGAAGAAAAACATCAGGCTGGAGCTAACACCAACGGCTGCAGTGAAAACACCAAGACAGAAACGGAAGACACAGCAAGTATCATTCTAAATCTAATACCAATTATTGAAAATTTATGTGATAGAGTTTTGTGTCTCCAAAACAGTGTAAAGAAACAAACTTAAGAACTTGCAACGGAAGATCTGGTCGCGAAGCACTTGACGGGAAACAACGTAAGTTGCCGGCAGACAAACTCCGTCGCCGTTAAGTCCTACGCAGAAGCTTCTAAGACGCAGAGATCTTCAGTCAGTCCAGCTAAGTCACTCTCGGCATTGTTTAAACCAAAATCGACAATCAGCAAAAAAAAAAAAAAAAAAAAAAAAAAAAAACACGCATACAGTTCTCTGAAAAAAAAATGACCTCAGCGTAAAATCTGGTAACGACAGTCTGAAAATACGCAAAAGACTTGTGCACCAGAACGAACAAGACATGCCGATGGTCACTTTTTCTACACGATTCAGTGCTGAATGGAGTTGACACGGATAGACTGGGATACTCGTATGGTTTTGATGCACTTTCCTTCAAGACTTCGACATCGAATGATCTAGTGAAGCAAGAGTCCTCTGCTTTTTCTTCGAAGAAATCGCCAGAAGTCATTGTCATGTGCTGTGGAGTCAATGGTATTAAAAAGTTTGACCCCAAAGTCTGCGGCAAAATCTTCGCCGATTACATCAGAGTCATATCTTCCAGACATCCTAAAAGAAAATTGTCAGCAAAATCGCGCCTCAGCGAGATACTGAGATGGACAAAACAAATCACAAAACAAGACACGACGGGTTTCGTCCTCTTTGGTCTCCAGGCAAGATGAACAACACCAGGGAGAACGAAAATGAAGAATGAGCAATCACTTGTCGAATTCGTCGCAGGATGGGTCTTGACTGAAAACTTAAGAGGTCGAAACTCGTCGTGTTTTGTCTTGTAGTTGGTTTGTCCATGTTGTTTGGTGGAGTTATTGCATACACTTATTAATTTAAGATGCGTTTAGCCTCCCACCTGCAGTCGCCTCATATTGCCACTAACTATATAAGATGGATAGGTCCCACATGATTCACCACGTCCCCTATCACTCCCTCATACATCAACGACCCCCACCCTGACGTAAACCATTTTCATATCTGGTGAATCAAGACAAGCTGGAAGAGCCCAGAGGCTTGGCCCTGACCATGACCTCAGTGACCTCTGGCTACGTCACCATGAGAAGCAATGGGAATGGCAGCAGCGCTCACCTTCTGCAGGTAGCTGTCAAAGTGCCACCCAGACACACGCTTGTCTACAGTTTCCAGCGTCTGGCACCAGATAGAGATTTCAGCGTCTATGGGTATGTCAAAGAAAACGGAGAAATAATCGAACGTTGGTATTCATCCATCATTGCAAGCAATTTCGCCAGAATAGTCAGATTACAGATGGAAAGTTACATACCATGATTACAAGAGAGACTTGCAGCAATGAGATGAACACAACATGCTTTTATCTTTACTTTTCCTTCTTCCCTGAAAGTACAGCGCCTGGCAAGCTGTCCAGTGGACTGGTCAACTGCTCAGTGGAACACTATTCCAGCTTTCAGCACCACCTGCACTGCAACCTGAAGACAGAGTGTGAAGATGGACGAGATGAAACAGAACACTGTCCCTTCAGCAGTGCAGACTGCAAGGGAATGGTGGCATTGTGTGGCCATTGTTACTCGTTTCTGTGGAATCTGCGGTCCAGAGGAAATCTGTATGATCCGTGTTGGAATGTGGCACGAGGTGCCTTGAACTGTCCCACATGTGTTTATGATCCCTATGGTGTTATAACCAGTAAAGCAAAGAGGTTTTTTGGAGAATGAATTATCTACAAACAGATTTGGTTTGGAATGATCTCTCATTGCCCAATATGTATCGGCATAATATGCATATTAAGCGAACAGTTCATTATCACAGTTTTCAATATGTTACCTTTCAAATGAAAGCGCATGCAGGTAACATCGCTTGTTTTATACTCGACCTGGAAGAAATGATGGCCCGCGAGTCAGCAATTAGTTGTTATCAAGGAATACCAGTCTGTGAAATCACGGTGAACAAAACTGAACAACACTCTTATCGTCCGAGGGGCGTTGTCTTGGCACGCACACCGTTTCCTTTGGGCAAAAGGACAACACAGCATGACGGTGTGCCGTGACGGCCATGTGATCTACACGTTTCTTTTATGTGGTTCCAAGACACATGGCCTGTGTAGTCATGGACCTTCGCTTTGCTATTATTCTGATCGAAAATCACGTGCAAAAGGCTGGAACTCAACTGGCCTCGTCCCAGAGTCTCCTACATTCGCGTGCCGTGATGGCATCGATACCCTTTCAGTTAGTCTGGTGTGCGATTCCAGAACTGATTGTCAAGATTCTAGCGATGAATCCTTTTGCCGCCTGAAAGTTTGCAGAAGAACTTTCTCATGCACAAGTGGTCAGTGTTTACCTTATGACAAGTTCTGTGATCAGATATCCCACTGTCAGGATGAATCAGATGAAGATCAGTGTCAAATTTTCAGACCTCAAGAATCGAGTAGAACGCGTATCCGACGCTTTCCATCCCCTGCTATGATTAATTTTGATGGCACCAGACATTTTACTGTACAGCAAATGAATTCCAACCAGACGTGTCCTGAGAGTCACTATCGTTGCCATGGTGAGTTCGATGACTGTCTGCCGGCGTACACACGATGCAATGGGATGTACGACTGTATAGATCACCAAGATGAACAGGCGTGTGAAGAGATGACGTGTCCAGGATTTTATCGATGCAGACTTTCAAAGATATGCTTACATAGTGACCACATGTGTGACGGCTGGCCTCACTGTCCATTGTTTGATGACGAACTATGGTGTAATGTGACTTGTCCCGTCAATTGCCTTTGTCACGTTCACAGTTTTTTTGTGTCCTCAAAGTTTCCGTGCAGAATTCTTTCCTGAAATTAGATCTTTGGATGCCACTGGTTCTGGCATGACTCTGACTGATGTGAGGAGTAATGTCTATCTGATTCATCTGGTTCTTGTGAAATGTTATCTTACCAACTTGCCCCAAATCAGATTATCGAATCTGAGGATCCTTAACCTCAGCAGCAATAAGCTGCAGCATATCAACATGACTTCCTTTCTTCATCTAGAAAATCTGCATGAATTATCCTTGTCCAAGAATCCTATCACATCAGTCAGTCACATCGCCTCTGATGGTATCCAAAACAGTGTCCTCACAATGATAGATCTGTCATATACAAGACTGACCGTGTTTGATTTTAAAAGTCTGTGGCATTTTTCTGCCTTGCAGAAATTGAACTTGACCTTCACTACCATCCATACGGTCACCGGAACGGGTGTTCAGTTCTTACCCCTTCTCAGCGAGCTACACATGAAGGGCAGTCCAGTGAAATCATTTCCACCTGACATCTTCAAAGGACTTCTCTATCTGAGTGTCATCTCGACAAAAAACTATAAGTTATGTTGTGTAGATACACTCCCTCATAACTTCGATTCTTCACTCTGTCATGCCCCGAAAGATGAAATTTCTTCATGTGAAGATTTATTGCAGTCATTGACATACCGTGGATTTCTGTGGCTGATGGCTTGTCTGGCAGTGTCTGGTAATGTCTGCTGTTTCTTTGCTCGTGTGTTTGTGAGGAGCATGACTTCTTCAACTGGTTTCAATGTGTTCGTCACCAACCTCACGATGGCTGACTTTCTGATGGGTTTTTACATCACCATCATAGGAATCGCTGACGAAACGTTCCGTGGCAGATATCTCCGTCATGATGATGCCTGGAAGAGCAGTATGGCCTGTAAGGGGGCTGGATTTCTGTCTTTATTGTCCAGTGAGGTGTCGGCTCTCATTATCTGCCTTATCACTTTGGATCGCTTTATTGTCTTGTGCTTTCCATTCAGTACCTTGAGATTTGAAAGAACATCGGCCGTCACGGTCTGTCTGTTAATCTGGCTGGTTGGCTGGTGTCTGGCCTTGCTGCCTTTACTCCCTGTGACATCACACTGGGAGTTCTACAGCCAGACAGGAATCTGTATTCCTCTACCAGTGACGAGACAAGAGTTCAAAGGAAAACTCTATTCTTTCAGCGTGCTGATTGTCTTCAATTTTGTTCTGTTCTTATTGATTTCTGTTGGCCAGGCGTTTGTCTACTGGTCAGTACAAACAAATGCGTTAAAAGAGAACACGACACAAATATCACAAGACATGACCATAGCTCGCCGGTTGATCACCATTGCACTGACTGACTTCATGTGTTGGTTTCCTATCGGGCTGTGCGGAATGTTGGCACTGGCTCATGTTCCTATATCTGGAGAAGTGAATGTCGCCCTTGCAATATTTGTTTTACCTTTGAATTCGGCTATCAATCCCTTTATGTATACTTTCAACACCATGGCAGAAAAGCGAAGGAAAGTCAAAGAATCTAAATTGTTAAAATGGATGGAGTCAAATGCTGGTTTAATTTCATCATAACAATACATGCTGGTGAACCTGTCCTGTCAATGTAGGTCTTACATGTTCGTTTGTTTTATGCACCAGGCCTATCGGATCCCTCCTCACAATTGCTACTCACTCCATCCCCAGTGGTATTCCTCCCACACTGCTCATTCCCCTTACGCCTTATCCAGACATGTGCTGTTGAAATCCTATCAGTTCAGTCCATAAACCGCCTTGAGATCACCCACAAGAGGAGACGCTCCACTGCTGCCATATCATTCCGGCGGTGTCCACTGCTTCCAGTTTGTGTGTGTGTGTGTGTGTGTGTGTGTGTGTGTGTGTGTGTGTGTGTGTGTGTGTGCGCGCGCGCGTGAGCGCGCGCGCGCGCGTGCAAGCGTGCGTGCGTGCGTGCGTCCGTGCGTTCGTACGTGTGCGTGCATGCGCACATGCGTGTTTCATGTGTGCGTGCGCACGCGCGCGCAGGCGCGCGCGCGCGCGCGCGCGCGCGTGTGTGTGTGTGTGTGTGTGTGTGTGTGTGTGTGTTTAAATAGTTTCATTTCTTTTGATGACAAAAGCAAACCTAAACGGAATGTCATTTTTTTGTATTCGTCAGCGCCATATGCTTCTTCATAAAAAAAAATGAAAAACGTGTTGGCAAATTTGCATATCACACCACCACAACTGTCATTTCCAGAAGCTAACAACCCAGAGAATTTGCAGAGAATCATGGGTCCTTTTAAAGATA
This sequence comes from Conus betulinus, assembly GCA_016801955.1. NCBI lineage: Eukaryota > Metazoa > Mollusca > Gastropoda > Neogastropoda > Conidae > Conus > Conus betulinus. Next base: position 580 of record JADBJO010010466.1, on the reverse strand, counting down.
ACAACCCAGAGAATTTGCAGAGAATCATGGATCCTTTCAAAGGTAACAACTCAGAGAACTTACAGAGAATCATGGGTCCTTTTAAAGATAACAACCCAGAGAACTTCCAGAGAATCATGGAGCCTTTTAAAGATAACAACCCAGAGAATTTGCAGAGAATCATGGATCCTTTCAAAGAACAGCTGGCTGCGGTGAAATCCATAACATGGAGAAACAAGACAGTTAAAACTGTTTGTTGTTTGGGGATTATGATTTTCTGCTCAAGCTGTATGGTCTGTCAGGTGCTCAGGGGACGCACCCCTGTCTATACTGCACAGCATCAAAAAGCCAAATACACTCTCCACCTCACTGTAATGAAGACAACATTACACCATTTATAGTGTGTGTGTGTGTGTGTGTGTGTGTGTGTGTGTGTGTGTGTGTGTGTGTGTGTAAGATGAAAAAGAATCAAGACTGTTTGATTTTGTACTTTCTTACAGATCAAATTTAGGGATAGAGCTGTTTGAAAAAAAAAAAGAAAAAAAAAAAAACGTATTAGTTTGATGCAAAACTAGAGACTTGGGCCATGTCATGTGTGTGC